>JANVCC010000271.1:313357-346580 GCA_025345505.1 Todiramphus chloris collaris
TGGCATGGCATGGCATGGCATGGCATGGCATGGCATGGCACAGCATGGTATGGCATGGCACAGCATGTTATGGCACAGCACAGCATGGTACAGCATGGTATGGCATGGCATGGCATGGCATGGCATGGCATGGCATGACATAGTACAGTATGGCACGGCACAGCATGGCATGGTACAGCGCAGCATGGCTCGGTTTGGGCATGGCACGGCACAGTGCACTGCAAAGCAGCCAGCAGCACAGGCCAGGCTGGTCAGACACAGCACTACCCCCTGCCAGGCCCGCACCCTGCGCAGCAATGTGCAGACACAGACACACAGACACACAGAGACAGACACACAGACACACCGACACACACAGTTTCTGGGCCTGTCTCCCCGGGCTGATTGTTGTCTCCCAGCACCATCCTGCCCTGCCCTGCCCTCCCCAGTCTGCCACAGGCTGCTCCCTGTGCGTCACCGTTTCCATCCCTGGCAGGATGGGGCTGGTGGCCCAGGCAGAGCAGCTCTCGGGTGAGAAGCGCAGAGCAGAGTCCAGCCCCAGGAAGGTCTGAGGGTTCTCACCTCAGTGGCACCCCCTTAGTTGATGCAGATTCTCCCAGATGCCCTGGCAGGAGCTTTCCCAGAGCTCCCAGTAGTTGCAACTGGGGGTTGCCAAAGCCAGCGAGGGGACCAGGCCGAGGGCTTCTTGGTGGGAGCTACACGAGCGTGGGGCTTTCTGCTGTGAGTGGTTCTGTGGCAGAACTGGTTTGGGGAACTTTTGGTGAGATTTTGAGTGGCCATATCAGGTTGTGTCCAGCCCCAGAGAGGTGCTGCTCTTCACCTCGTTAGCCCAAGCAGACAAGCCGTGCCAGGAAGGCAGAGCAAGCAGCAAGAGCAAGGACAGGTCCTTCAGCTTCCTCCCATGGGGCTTAGTGAGTGTGGTCGGGACACGGGCACTTTGCAGCAGGAAACCCCTTCAGACCCCACCAAGACGAGAGGCCTCGGTTCTCTGGGTGAGGAGAGCAGCAAGAACAGGCAGTACAGAGCCTCAGGCTGGGAGCAGGCAGAGGAGGTGTCTCCGAGTCCTATCTTCTGTCCCTCTCTGTACTCTGTAGCCACGCTTCAGCTCTGGCTGGCGGTCGTGCACTGTGTCCTCTGGCTTTGTGTGAGAGGGCAAAAGGTGAGGTAAGAGCCAGAAGCGAGAGTGAGCACGTGCCAATCCATGGCTGAGTGGGTGTGCAGCTGCAGGCTCTTCTTTGTCCGGGGGTTAACGTGGCTCTGTCCTTTTCCACAGTCACGCATAACCTTCTTGGAAAACCTCTTTCAGGTGAACAGCCACCACTGCATCCCGTGTCCTGCCTTGGGCTGTAACCACCAAGTCTGCAGTGCTCTAAGCCTGACCCAGAAGGCTCCCCTGGCTCAAGCCTGGTCCTGCTGCACTCATGAGCAGCTAGTGCAGATCCTTTTCTCAGCCTGGTCCATTGGCAAGATGCTGGAGGCAGCTGTTCGTTTTTGTTGCGTGCCTGGTGTTCCTGCTGGCAGCGTTCACACCTTCCTTCTGGGTCAGTCGGGTGGCACCTCGGAAGGAATGTGGAGCTTCTTGGAAGAGGTGATGTCCAGGTGCCAGACCATCACCAGTAATGTTCTCCCATAGAGCCAGACACTCTCTCCCCTGGGCTCTGCTCAGGATTCAGTGGAAGGAAAAAACCTGCAGGAAGGGTGTAAACTATCCTGGGAAAGCATTCACCACACAAGGAAGGCTGAGAGCCTCCCACTGGCCTTGAGGTGCTGTCTGTAGGATGGACAGGTCAGCAGGGGTCACCTGGAGCAGTGGCCTGGCAGTGGCCCATGCCAGGTTCCCAGGAGAGGCTTGAACTTCTGCCCATGATGGAGAATGTGCTGCTTTTCTCAGCACAGCTTAGTGCTTTCAGCGTCCAATTGCCCTTGTTTCTTAAAAACAAAACCTTTCCTTGCTTGTGGTCCAGACTGAACCATCTTCAGCTGCCTGTCCCTGGATGCCCATGGGGTCCTGGCTGCAGTGCTGAAGAGCCCTCTGCTCTCAGTCCTTTAAGGACCAGTGGTCTGCAGTTACCTGTGTTGCTGATGTCTCCCAGTGTAAACCACGTTGTGCAGTCCTTGTGGCTCTTCTCTAAACCGTCTCCAGAGTACCAATGTCCTCCCACTCTGGTGGACGAAAAGGACCCTCTTTTCTAATAAGAGGCCATCCGTGCTTCACACAGGCCTTGCTTCTGCAGAAGTGTCCCCTACTGATCAAGGCATTTTAACCATCCTTTTGTACAGGTGTCTTATGTCCAGCTGTTTAACCACCATGTCCCTCAAATCCTTCTTGGGATCATATTGGAATACAGTACAAGTCTCTCCAGCTAGGTTCCTCGTAACAATGCAACCTCTTCTCCACATGTGTCACAAAGATGTTTGCAGAGCAGCCTGTCAGGCACACCAGGATGAGCTGGTGGGTTCTGGAAGGCTCCATACATTTCTCCATCTTCTGGTAGGACACAGACCTGTAAGCTTTGCAGGTAGATGTGACTCAAAAAGCTGACCTTGCCTGCCATGACCTCAGTGTCGCTCTTTGTGCCCTCATTCTGCCTTAAAGGTGTTGATTTTAATGTTTGCTGATTTTAACACTCCAATTACGTGACACTCCTAACCAGATTTTGGGAGCACAACTGGGACAAATTCATGTCCGTACATGAGCAGTGTATTATCCAGGCTCCCTGGCATCAGTGTGAAGGCAATTAAAGAGTTTAATCTTTTCAAGTCCCTTGCTGTCTGAACCAATTTTATTCTCAACATCATGATGTTTTGAATCTCAACATCAACTAATGAAGGCTCCTCAGTCCCTCCTACTTGCCCTTCTCCTTTAGTGTTGCATATCCTACTGGGTCTGTCCTGTACCCTCCTTGCTCCATGTGACCTCAGAGGAAGGTCTTCCATCATGAACAGCATCTCAGAGAATCATAGAATGGTAGGTGTTGGAAGGGACCTCTGGAGATCATCGAGTCCAACCCCCCTGCCAGAGCAGGGTCACCCAGGGCAGCCCACACAGGAACAGATCCAGGGGGTTCTGGAAAGTCTCCAGAGAAGGAGACTCCACAGCCTCTCTGGGCAGCCTGGGCCAGGCTCTGGCACTCTCACAGGGAAGAAGTTTCTCCTCATGTTGAGGTGGAACTTTGTGGGTTTCCCCTTGCTACCATCACCTCTTTTCCTATCCCAGGGCACCACTGACAAGAGCCTGGCCCCTTCTGCTTGACCCCCACCCTGCAGAGATTTGGAAACATTCACAAGATTTCCTCTTCAGCTTCTCTTCTCCAGGCTAAACAGCCCCAGGGCTCTCAGCCTCTCCTCACCAGAGAGATGTTCCAGTCCCTTCAGCATCTTTGTAGCTCTGTTGGACTCTCTCCAGTATTTCCCTGTCCCTCTTGGACTGGGGAGCCCAGAACTGGACACACACTCCAGCTGTGGTCTCACCAGTGCAGAGTAGAGGGGGAGGAGAACCTCCCTGGACCTGCTGGCCACACTCTGCTTTATGCCCCCCAGGAGACCATTGGCCTTCGTGGCCACAAGGGCCCATTGCTGTTCCTCATGGATGGCTGCACCACAGTGGACCCTGCCAGCTCAACACCCTCATGCTGCCAGGACTCTTGCAGAGTCACAGAGCTGCCCCAGCAGACCCTCCTGCCCCACCACTGCCCTCTGCACACCCATGAGCTCTTGCCTTTGAGGTGCATCATTAGTGTGGATCAGTGAATCCTCAACAATTACGGGCTACCCTGCCTGGTGGACACCCAGTCTGTCCGAGCCCTGGGGAGGGGCTGTGCCACCCCCATGGTCAGTGGGATCTCTTAGTAACAGAATTCTTCTTCTCTGCTGGGCGTCACTGTGGACATGGTTATCTCACTGTGTGGACCAGAGACACTCTTCTGCTCCACCCTACTCCCTCCCATTTCTTCACTGGGATCCTCATGAAGTGCAGTTAGTTAGGAAAGACTTAACTGGGAAATCACTGGACAGAATTAGTCCTGTTCTAAACTCACAGAATCATAGAATAGTTTCAGCTGGAAGAGACAGCTGTTTTCTGTTGTTCCCACGACAGAACTGGTAACCTCCACCCGTAGGGAATGATGTCCCCTCCTCTTCTCTCTGGTGCTGCTGACCTGGCCAGGCTTCAGTCTCTAGTCAGGCAGAGCAGCCCCTTGTCTGTGCTTATTTAGTAAATTAATGAAATAACTTTTGACATAAGATCTTACTGGGAGGGAAGGTGGTATTTCTTTTAAATGAAACAGATTTCAGTTGCTCAAACTCATTCTCTCTCAAGTCTTTCTCCTTCATGTACTTGTAGCTCCAAGGCTTGCGTCTGGGAGGTCTCACCAGGTTCACCTGCGTACAGAATGATGGGAGAGGAGCATTGCTGTTGGAGCCCCACAGTGTTCTGCTTGACTGACAATGATGTGGTGTTTGGCTCAGTCTTTTACACCCTCTATGTCATGATGGGTGGATCTTTTGCCTTGGCCTCTTGCTTACTTCAGCTTCCATAAAGATTAGGGCACATTGTCTTTCTGTTCAGGGTACTTCCTGTTGGGAGAACAGGAAGAGGAAGAGGAAAAGCACATGCAAAGTGCTTAACCTTGTTTCCCTCTTCCCATGACCTGAACAGGACACTTCTGCTGACATGGATGGGCAGATGATCTACTGGGTAACACACTGGCTGGCTGGGCCTAAAGAGTGGTGGGGAATGGAGTTCAATCCATCTAGCAGATGGTCACGAGTGGTGTCCCCCAGGGCTCAGTGTTGGGACCACTTCTGTTTAACATCTTTATCAATGATCTGGATGAGGGGACCGAGGCACCCTCAGTAAGTTTGCAGATGACACCAAGTTGGGTGGGAGTGTTGATCTGCTGGAGGGCAGGAGGCTCTGCAGAGGGACCTGGGCAGGCTGAGGTAGCTGTATGAGCTTCAACCAGGCCAAGTGCCAGGTCCTGCATTTGGGCCACAACAACCCCAGGCAATGCTACAGGCTGGGGGAGGAGTGGCTGGAAATTGCCTGCCAGAAAAGGACCTGGGGTGCTGGTGGACACCCAGCTGAACATGAGCCAGCAGTGAGCACAGGTGGCCAAGAAGGCCAATGGCATCCTGGCCTGGATCAGGAATGGTGTGGCCAGCAGGAGCAGGGAGGTGATTGTCCCTCTGTACGTGGCACTGGTGAGTCCACACCTTGAGTTCTTGGTTCAGTTTTGGGCACCTCAATACAAGAAAGACATCAAGGGGCTGGAGCAAGTTCAGAGAAGGGCAGCTATGCTGGTGATGGGTCTGGAGAGCAATTCTTATGAGGAGAGGCTGAGGGAGCTGGGGCTGTTCAGTCTGAAGGAGGCTGAGTGGAGATGTTATTGGTCTTGACAACTCCCTGAAAGGAGGTTGTAGAGAGGTAGGCACTGGTCTCTTCTCACAAGTAACTAGTGACAGAACAAGAGGGAATGGCCTCAAGCTGCACCAGGGGAGGTTTAAACTGGACATGATGAAAAATTCTTTCACTGAAAAGGATTGTCAGGCACTGGAACAGGCTGCTCGGGGAGGGGGTTGAGTCCCCACCCCTGGATGTGTTTAAAAGCTGTCTAGATGTGGTGCCTGGGGATATGGCTTAGTGGTGGACTTGGTAGAGTGGGGTTAATGGTTGGACTCTTTTCCAACCTAAACGATTCTGTAATTCTAAGTCATCTGTGTGGAGACCTTTGCAGAGCACCAGCCTCCTGGGCTGGGAGAGAGGAACATGTTCCTCACAGTTCAGCAGGACTTTGCCATTCTTCCCATCTTTGCTTGGTTGTTTCCACTGGTTCTTTCATACACATATTTTTCCATTCATACCTCCTTCAGAAGAATCTTAATATCAGCTACAAATCTCTCACTCATGAAGAGCCATATCCCATCTGTGCTCTCCACTCCTTCCAAGCATCCTTTTTTCCTTTCTCGAATGTCAGGTGGTGATAGCTCTCAAATCAGGCCCCAGGCATCCTTCATACAAAATATGGGGAGACCCTAAGAAGCTAAATGTATTTGTTTTATCCAGAGAAGTGGTTATAAGATTAGAGGAACATGAACACACATATATTTATTTTCATTATTTCTGTTGCTGGATTTGCTCATGATGCTTTGGCCTATTCAGGAAAGGAAAGCAGCCCAGAGGTCTGTACTGAATATACCTTACCCTGCAGTCTGTAAAGCTAAGTACTGGAAGGAACTCAAGTTAGGGGTGACAGCAGGGGGAGGGGAACATTGCATTCAGTAGCACTTGCCCCTACTGAGAGCCTGCATGCCTGGCTGTGCTCTCCACACATCTCTTACTGCCCCTGTGCTGCCCCTGCTCATCCCCTGTGTCCCTGTGGCCACCCCTGATGTGCTCGCAGTGTCTTCACTCAGGCCCATCTCCCACACCAGAGCTCTAGATCTGACATGGGGCTGGCTGCAAAATAGAGAAGGCCAGGCAGGTCACTTTGCTGGTTCCCTGACACGAGGATTTAATTTCTTCTTGGGTTTAGGCAGTTTGCTGAGGCATTGCCAAGTTTGGAAGAGAAGCAGAAAGTCTCTCCAGTGGGAGCTGAGCTACTGGGCAGGGAGGGACCTCCCTTTCTCACACAGACCCAGCCCCAAATCCTACTTTTTGAGCAGTATTTTCACTCAAATTAAATCCCAGCACCATCTGCACCTTCCCAGGAACACCTACCATGGCTGCTCTGCTTGCCTTGCTCTGCTCAGGTTGTAGCCACAGCAGTGTGGCCCCAGGAGTGTCTGGCTGGACAAGAAGACCATCCTGCCCTTCACATCGTGCAGCTGTGCAAGCAGGCTATGCTTTTCACTCCTCTGTCGTGACTGAAACCCTCATCAGCTGCTTCTGGAGACCCCATCAGGCAGTAGGATACTCTACTCATTGCCTCTTTTTGTCACTTAGCTGCAGTCATCTCTGAGGTGGCAATACCAGGAATCATGACCAGATCAGTCTCTTCAAGGTCTTCTCCAGCTACACTTCAAGTCCAACAGAACCACATGGGCAGGTTGTGGCCCTCCTCTCCTAGACCAAGGCTCAGGGGAGCAATAATCATGAGCTGATTCTCCAGTGAGGTTTGACCACAGAGCATCTGAGCACCAAAAGTGTCTTGAATCATGCACAGAAGGGACATCAGTTCATCAGGACAGCCCAGAGCAAACAGCAGCATGAGAGCACGCAGAGCACCCTGGAAGGACCCTTGGCTGCTTCCTCCAGAATCCTGTGCCTTCATTGCCTGGAAGCTCAGGGATCCCAGCTTGCACCCTGCTTCCCACCATCCCCCTTGGTCTGCAATCCACTTGCCTGAGGTCACACCACCACTCGTAGCCGTGTGTGTCCTTCCACACGTCATCTTCACGGAGCAGCCATGATGTGAGCAAGCTGCTCCTGAGAATGGGAGAGAGGGGGATGATGGAAGTGGATCACTGGTAGTTAGTGTAGTGTAGTTGTGCTGGTGGCACAATTGTTCATTTGCATTTCCCTGGGGCGTTGACGCTGATATTAATTAAAGGCAATTTTAGCACTGCTTTCTCAGTGCAACAGTAGCAGTGTTACAGGCAAAAATGTCTCTTACTCCAGAGCTTCAACAGCAACTCTTATTTTGAGGAATCTGCTGGTTGAGTGGAGGCCTGGAGTCCAGGCAGTGCTCCTCCTACCCATCAGAGTCACCCTGTGCCAAGGCATCCCAGGATTGCCACCAGCCCTAGAGGTACTCCAGGATACCCTGAGAGTACTGGTGAAGGACACAGACATGATGGGTATTGGTGGTACTGAACAGATACTTCCAGCACAAGTAGCTACTGGTGGTGATACCATATTCTGAGCACTGCTGATGGGTACTTGTGCCCCCAGGAAGGGTTCTGAGAGCACTACTGGCAGATGCTGATGAATTTCATGATGGACATTAGTGGCTCTAGGGATATATGGTGTTACCTTTCATAACAGTACCACTGGTGTTAGAGCAGGAGAGCAATAGCTCTGCTGCTGGCAGATGGATGCTGGCTCTACGGATGCCTGTAGGTAGCAGTGGCCAGGGATACTGGCTGCAGGCTCTGCAAGTCTGGATTTTCTGGCTCAAACCTAACTCAGTTTACTGGAATTCACTTTTCATGTGGAGAGAGCTTTTCAGATGGAAAGGGTTGGATGGTGTCAATGCAATTGCTGCTCTGTGGCCATCTGAAGCACCCAGACTCATCATCCCTGTCTTACAACATTCATATAGAACTATATTTAGTCTAGGGAGCAGTGCCCTCTTGGGAGTAACCTGCAACCTCATTGACATCTCTGAGCTAAGGAATTGGGATATGGGATGTGGGATTGTTCCTTGCCTTCAAGAGCTGATGCCTCCAAAACAGGGGCCTCCTTGGTTAGGTGGAAGCATGTCTGTTGTACCTCCTGGGTAGAGCACCTGTCTGGTTTTCACAGTGAGTATCCAGCTGCTGATGGTACTGCAAGGAACTCCAAACACAAGCATTTTGGTGCAGAAGACAAGTGAGCTCTGGGGACAGATATGGCTGCCCTATCTAAACAACAGCTGTCTCGTGCTTGGCTTTCCCAGGACACGTGCCTTCCCTTTAACCATTTCCTCTGCATTGTTGGGGTTCAAGTAGTACAGAGCTAGTGGGAAGGTGAAGAGCTTGTGCCTGATTTAGGAGGGCAGTCTTCTGATCTTTCCAGGTTTTCCACTCTTCTGTCTGTTGGGATATCCACCTTGAGAGTCTCTGAATGCCTCTTGAACACCAAGTCCTCTTATTCTCTACCAGCACTGTATCTGTCCATCCATATCGTCTTTGCTTCCTTAGGACAGAATATAAGGGGGGCTGTTGAACATGTTTGGAAGGAAACATGATGCCTCTGTCATAAACCTGGGACATCACTAAAGCCACCACCCCAGGCATGAGTTAACTGGCATGAAAACTCCCCTTGCTGGGTCAAGGCAGGTGGTGAGGGAGCAGGATGCCCTGGGTATTGCAGTGCTCACCTCTCCTTTCTGGGGCCAATGAGCTGCTCTCCTATCACTGGCACTAGGGCACCGGTTTGGTCATCAAACCCTCCCCTCAGACCCAGCTTTCCTAGAAAAATTGCTGAGGTTTGTATCCTCACCTTAGCCTTCCATAAGTCCTCCCAGTCAGGAAACTGGTGTCTGCCTATTTTAAAGCCCCCCTGGGCTCTAGGCAGGGTTTCTCAAGACCCAAATGGCTAACTCCGTTCAATTAGGAATGGAAAAAAAAAACTCATCGTGAGAAGGTGCTTTGAGTTACTGTGCCACTCCAGTCCTCTCCTCCACGGCAGCAAAGGGCTGAGTTCCCTGGGCTGCCCCAGCACCATGCCTGCATCTTCGCAGCGCGGGGCAGAAAGCAGGCGTGCCGCGCACACACACACCCTGCCTTGGGAATTAATTGTTGTAAATCCCAAATAATATTTCATCTTACTGATAAAATAACCCAGGCTGTGTTCTCTGTTGTGATGTGTAGGTTTTTGAGAACATTAAGAAACTTTGGGGTTTTTTTCCCCTGCATGTATTTATTCTACTTTTCATAGGGGGAGCATTTCTTTCGGTTGGCAGGGCAGCTGGCAGTGAGTGACAATGAAGAAGCAGTGCAAAGCTTTAGCTGCAGTACAGTAGCACCTAGTGACCAGATGGAAGAGCTTCTCAGTGTGAGCTGCTCAAGCAAAAGTTTAATGAACAGCCTTGGTAGGTGAGGGTAAGACAGGTTTTGGCAGGTGTATAGCTGGGACATACCAAAGGTACTGAACTGGCTGCCATCTGCCACCCCAGGCAGGGGGGCTTCCCCAGGATCATCCTTTCTGCTTTACCAGGTTCTCCTCTTCCTCTGCTCTTCTCTTGACATAATGAAGACAACCTGGGTGTCAATCAGAGTTGTGTCTTTCATCAGGGCTATGACCTGGGACTTTTGACAGGAAGACACCACTCTGTTCTTCATGACCTGAAGACATTTTCCCTTCTCTTTCTGCCTGGCAGGTCTTCATGAGGGACAGCTCTGGAGCCCGGAGGGACCCCAGGTGCACAGGATGCTGAAGCTGGCCTAGACCCCAAACCCAGAAAGCTGTGAGAGGTACAGTATGGCCCAGGGATGACTCTGGGGCTCTTCAGAAACAGCCAAGTGGACGGGACGGGCAGACACAGCTGTGTGCTTGTGGCACGAGGGGCAGCAGAGCAGGAGGGAGGAGGAGGCTGGGGAAGGGGAGCTGCAGAGGGTGTTTCAGTGACAACCCTCCCTGCGTCAGGTAGTGAATCCTGCAACACGCCCATCACTAAAATAAAGTTATGAAATCTAATACCCATTGCTATAGTAACGTCTCGCCTCTGCGCTGACCTAGTTTGTGACAAAGGAAGTGCTCCTGCAGTTTTGAGCACACAGGAGGCTGCAGACAAGTCTCAGTCTGTTCTCTGGAAAGAATGGCAGAGGGAGCTGCTGGTTTTTCCCCACCTGCTTCCCATTGCCCCAGGACCCACAGGCATCATGAGCTGCTTTGTCTCAGACTCTGAGCAAATCCAATGCCAAGGAGCATCTCCACCCTGCATCCCAGAAACAGGCAGGGCCCTGCCTAGTTTCATCTGGGCCCACCTAGCTTCATCTGGGCCCACCTAGCTTCATCTGGACCTGCCTAGCACACCTGGACATTTGGGCAACAGGAACTTCTGCCCTGGAGCAAGGCAACATTCCTGCGAAGCTGCAGAGACCTGGTGGCACAGCAGCAACAGGCGTTGCCATTTGGACACCCTGCTGCTGCTGTGCCACAAACACCTGGGGAACGGAAACCTGCCCCTGCCCTCCCAGTTATCTCCACCTCCTCCTCATCTGCCCTCCCAGTTATCTCCACCTCCTCCTCATCTGCTTAGTCCTCGGTACCCCGGTCCTGGGGCTGCTGCTCACGCTGGTAGCACAGTGAGACAGGATGGTCCAGCTGATGGCTTGGGGCAGGGTGGTAGCATGGAAGGCCAGGCATGTCTTCTTCTGTGTCACAAGTTTTCAGCGCCAAGTGTGGACAACCTCCATCCCATCACAGTCACAGCGTAAGCAAGATCAAGCGTAGCCATGTTAAGTGCTTTTCATCCTCTGCTTGGTCCATGGAAGGCTTTGCAAATGCGCGCACACACCCTCCTCCAGACCTCTGGACCAGCACTGACCAGAACAATCAGTTCTGGTCCCAACAGGTCTCATTAACTGCTCTTCCAGACAAGCTGGAACATGCACCAGGTTGTCACCATCATGTGCCCCAAGTGCCCTGTAAGACAGCAGAAGCTGCAGGTAGGTTTCAAAAGACAGTGACCCTTGCTCACTGCCCTGGTCCTTCCACTCCCTCTCACCGTCTGTCCTGCTTTCCTCCTGAAAACTCTCCCTTTCTTCCTTTGCATGTATTTGTCTCGTTAGACCTACTTAATGCTTTGCGTTTCCTTCTTCAGAGCAGATCCCATCTTCTGGACAACTCTGAGAAACTTCTATTTAGGAACAGACAAATAGGTTGTGGTTTCTGGGGTTTTGTTCCCTTGAGAGTGACATTTGCATGAAAATAAGTTCTCTGTCTGTCTCAAGAGTCCATCTGCTCCTCCAGCTTAGTCAACACCTGAAGTCAAAAATCTTTGTCATATGGCAACCATTGATTTTCACAGCATTGAGTTGTGCTGCTACAAAAACCAAACAAACAGTAGTATCTACAGAATATAAGGAAGGAAAAAAAAACATGTTTAATTGCTCGTAATGCAATTCACCCGTCTCCTAAGGAGGTACCCCAGGTAGATGAGACACATGGCTCGTTGGACGCTACTGTCTCCCCTCCGTTGCTGTAGGGGAGAGTGAGGGGCAGAGGGTGGCTGTGCCTTGGTTCTCCTGGCAATGCTGTAACACCTTTCAGTGGGAATGTCCAGGTGACATTAACCCCACGGGTACTCCTCAGGAGACCCTGGCTTAACCTCTTCTCCACAGCCCAGGACGGGCAGCATTGCCAGCTGTTCGGACCTCGGTACCCGCTCTGCCCCTGGCACGAAGCTCCCCGGCAGCAGTGGGAGACATCCCGAGGAGAAGCGAGTGGCAGAAGGAGGCTGGAGGAAGGTCTGTTGTGTAATGAATTGTTCTAAGTAGAAGCCAGCTATTTTTATCCGCTGCGATTAGATTCTGAATTCTTTGAATCATCATTAATGCAACGCCCTGGAAGCGGGCGGCCCCCCTCGCCGAATGCCACATGAAGTGTTCCTGCTAAATCAGGGAACGTTTGAATTCCTGCGTGTAGGCAGAGCAACGTCACCCACACCACAGTATACCTTATTTTTTTTAGCTTCTTGTGGCAGGGTGAGGGGAGTCGTTTTTCTTTGCAGGTTGCGAATTATTTATTCCTTATCTAGTTAGTCATTAGCATGCTGCTGGGTTTCTATATATAAAAGCCACCCATGTGTTCACAGCCAGCTTGGATGGCTGGGCTGAGGTTTACGTGGGAGATGGTGGTACGTGGAGCCGTGGAATTGCCGATCAGCAGGAGGCAGGGCTAGTTGACTCCAAAGGGTACCTGCAGCCCTGTCAGGACAGGAGTTCCTGCTTTCCTGTGCCCTGAGCAGCCCCATTTTACAGGCTGCTGCTTCTCCTGATGCTTCTACCTGCCTCTCCTGAGGAGCACCCGAATGGCCTCCTGGCCCTTCATGGCGAGCCCTGCCTCAGTACTACATGTCCCTCCCCACCCAGTCCTGTTCAGGAGAACCCTACTTTGAAGGTTATCATCTCAAGAGATGCCTTCCAACCTAAACACGTCTATGATTGTCACATATATATGTCAGCCAAGAAGCCTAGTGAGAGGGTCTCTGGCTTCTTGGTGGCACCACCTGGACCAAGATGTGGCTGCGTGTCTGGTGCCTGGAGTTTTCACAGGTTCAGTGGTTTTGTGGTGCATTCTGTTCTCTAAGATGGGACATGACAGGGGTTAGGATGAGGGAGCTGAGCTCTCCCAGAAGGTGGTAGGTTCATCCTTCTATTTAGCAAGGATGAAGACACCTGGGCTGGCACGCAGCATGCGTGCAGCAGCCTTGGTGTTTCCATGGGCAACAAACTTGGAAGCTGTTGGAAAGATCTGCTGGTGGGAATAGCAGGAAATCTATGTCTAAGCTGTGAGGGGGTGGCAGAGAGGAGAGGGACGCAAGGGAAGCAGGGAATGATGCTTTCAGCTGTGATTTTGAGAAGAAGGAAGAGCTCTTCAAGTGCCCATTTCTGGATCAAGGCACCTTTTGGTTAGGGCAGCCATGGCTGTTTGCAGAGGGGGACGGCCAAGGAGAGGACATGGACTCCTTGCATGGGAGATGGGTGTTAAGGGCATGGTAAAAGGCAGGATGGATGGCAGGCTGCAGTCCCTCGCACTGTGGAAGCTGCAGAGGTAGGTCTGACCTCCTTCTTGGCCACCTCCAGTGCCTGGCAGGGCAAGCCTGCCCCTGTCCCTGGGTGTGCACCATGCACAACACTGGCAACAGCACACAAACACACACTTGACCAACAGTCATACAGAGGTGTGTGTGCCCTCACACTACAGTCTCAACACAGATACACAAGGAGCAGAAATCCAGGTGAACATCGAGGTGCTCTCAGAGCTCCCTGTGCTCTTCCAGGCTTTGTGAGAGGAGTCACAGAATGGTAGGGGTTGGAAGGGACCTCGAAAGTCATCGAGTCCAACCCCCCTGCCAGAGCAGGGTCAGCCAGAGTAGATCACACAGGAACAGATCCAGGCAACTTTTGAAAGTCTCCAGAGACAGAGACTCCACCACCTCTCTGGGCAGCCTGGGCCAGGATCCATCACCCTCACAGTGAAAAAGTATTTCCCCATGTTGACACTGAACCTCCTTTTTTTCCAGTTTATGGCCACTGCCCCTAGTGCTGTCACTGGAAACCAGTGAGAAGAGCCTGGCTCCACCTCCCTGACACCCACCCTTTAGATACTTACAAGCACTGATATAATCACCCCTCAGCCTCCTTTTCTCCAAACTGAACAGACCCAGCTCTCTCAGTCTTTCCTCACATGGTGGGTGCTTCAGGCCCTTAATCATCTTAGTGGCCCTGCAATGGACCCTCTCCAGTAGTTAGATCTGATTCAGTCTTTCTGAAGTGGAGTGAACCATGTCCCACCATGTCCCCTTCGGCAGCCCCCAGCCCAGCCCCACCTCCCACTCCCAGCAGACTCCCAGCAGACAAGCACAGCAGCTGGGGCACCTACAGGAGGGAAACTGGCAGCACTCAGCCAGGGGACGAGGGGAGTCCCTGCTGAGCAGGAAGCTTCTTGAGGCAAGGCTATCATCTGCTGCATCGTTTGGGATTTCATACTCGGCTGAGTGTCTGGAGCTGCAGATGCGTTTGCAGGAGGTGCTGCTGTAAGTGAATTCACAGGATCACAGAATCACAGAATGTTAAGGATTGGAAGGAACCTCGAAAGATCATCCAATCCAACCCCCCTGCCAGAGCAGGATCACCTAGAGAGGTCACACAGGAACGCATCCAGGAGGGTTTTGAATGTCTCCAGAGAAGGAAATTCCACAATCCCTCTGGGCAGCCTGGGCCAGGCTCCGTGACCCTCACAGTGAAAAAGTTTTCCCTTATGTTTCTCTGGAACCTCTCATGCTCCAGCTTACACCCGTTGCCCCTCGTCCTATCAGTGGACATAACAGAGAAGAGCCTGGCTCCAGCTTCCTGACACTTGCCTTTATGTATTTATAAATGTTAATGAGGTCACCCCTCAGTCCCCTCCAAGCTAAAGAGACCCAGCTCCCTCAGCCTTTCATCATAAGGGAGATGCTCCACTCCCTTCATCATCTTTGTGGCTCTGTGATGGACTCTCTCAAGGAGTTCCCTGTCCTTCTTGAACTGAGGGGCCCAGCACAGGACACACTATTCCAGATGTCGTCTCACTAGAGCAGAGTAGAGGGGAGGAGAACCTCTCTCGACCTACTAACCGCACCCCTTCTAATCCAGCCCAGGATGCCACTGGCCTTCTTGGCCACGAGGGCACATTGCTGGTCCTCCTGGTCATTCTCCTGGCCACCAGGACCCCCAGGAGCTCTTCCCCCATGCTACTCTCTAACAAGTCATGGGGTTAATTTTCAGTGCAGCCAACGTGACCCTGCAGCTCCAGCACTGCTGTTGTGAACCATACCCAGGAGAAGGTGACGCCAGCTGGGGTTCACAGTGGTTTGGGACACTCAAAACTGCCATAAATCAGGTCAGGTCATCTGCTGCACTTCAGAGACCTCTGAGCATCAGCAAAACTGCTGGGAAGAGGGAGAGCAACCCTAAGAAAACACAAGGTGAGGGGAAGAAAGGTAATGGGGCCATGCAGCAAATCCAGCCCCTTCCCCTGGGCTCGGGGATGTGCCTTCTCCATGCCCTGGCAGCCCCTCCTATGACCATCTGCTGAACGGGGTCTCCTGCTAACCACTCTGGGTCCCCTCCCTGTCAGGGGACATCCCCCCCCTTGCTGTGGTGCCTGAAGCAGGGTGGGGAGAAGATAGCAGAGGCACTGGGCAGCTGTCCTGGGAAACAGCCCTTGCCCGGTTTGTGAGCTGCAGGGTCATGGATTTGGGAGATTTAATTTCGAGCTTTTTCATCCTTCCAAATTAAAAAGATGTTGGGGAAGAGGCTTGTTGGGTTTTTCCCTTCCCTGACCCCATGCCTCAAGAAAGTGCCAAGGATTGCAGAGAGTAATTGAAATGTAATGAAAACAGTTTAATCCATCTTAAAGGGCGTGGAAGAGGATGCAGGAAACAGAGTGGGCACCAGGGCTGAGGGAGTCCTGACTGGCCCACCAGCCCGGCCCCGGCACATGCTGAGCACCAAGGCTGGCATCCTGCACTGTGGCTGGCCAGCAAGCGAGGGATGCCCGGGGCAAGCAGGACAGGCAGGAGGACCAGGGCCTGTTGGCAGCCCTGCAAGAGCCCACAGGAGGAAAAGGGAGCAATAACAAACTAGCTGCCATGTCAAAGTGAGTGTCCATCCTTGGCACATGTCACGGCACATGAGCACATGTCAGGGTTTAGGGTCAGGGCAGCCCCTTACACCTCTAACAGCCACTCTCTGTTAACCCCCCCTCCCCACAGGGGAAGGGAAGGGGAATGAGGGAGAGAGACAGCCATTAGAAAAGGAACTAGAACAGCTTGAATGAAAATGAAAATAATAATAAAAATGGCATATATAAAAATATGTACCAAACCAGTATGGAACCCAAGCCCCCAGTGGCAATTACATCACTGTCCCCACTGGTGCTGTGGAGCAGGCACTGGGGGAGTCCCAGAGTGGGCCCAGCAGCAGATGGGAGCTGTGTTCAGGAGCTGGATTCTGGTGCTGGATTCAGGAACACACGGATCAGGGTCAAAGGCAGAACGGGCAGAGTCCTCCTCGGGTGCTCCGAGAAAGGAACTGGAAGAGGAGCCGAGCCGGGCAAAGCCGGCAAAGCGGGAACAGAGGAATGAGCCCCTCCTGCCTCCTCAGCTTTCCCCCGCCCTGGGCTGGGACCCCTGGCTGGGCAGTTTGGGGTCCCCTTTTCCTTTCTGCACCCCCCGGGTACTGCCTCTGCCCATGGGGGGTTCTCCCTGCTGGGAGCAGCCCCTGCCTGTGCCAACAGCTGCTGCCTGCAGCCAGGGCAGGGGGAGAAGATGAGCTGGGAGCTGGCAGCACTCAGCACACCCACTGCTCTTCTCACTCACACCAGGAGAGCACATCAGCCTGGGAGAGAGAGAGAGAGCTCCCTGCCCTCCCCTGCTACCTGCTCCTGCCTCTCCAGCCCACTCCCAAACTTCACTTTTCCTCCCTTGCCACTTGTCCCCACAGCTCCTCCAGGACTCCTCTCTGCCCCTCTGCTTCTTGATCCATCCTGAGCCAGTCCAGCCCCCAGCCCCACTCTTCCCTAGCAAACCAGGGTTTCATTGCATTTCATTTATTTTCATTTAATTTATTTCATTTCCTTTCATTTCCCTGTTTATTTTGAGTCCTAAGGCAGTTTTACTTTATTCTGGACCCCAGTGAGCACAAAAGCAGTGACGCTGATGTGCTTTATAGAGCAGCAGTCGTGGGGCTGAAGCCTCTCTCAGGAGTGCCTGGAAGATTTCTGCTTCAAATATCGGTTGTTCTTTGTAGGAAAAGACATATTTACTATTAATATCCAGAGATATCCCAATTAAATCACCACTGTGTTGTCTCCTTATGGACTATGTGACTCCTGTAGCATTATGTGACAGGAGAAGTACAGTGTCCATCAGAGCCAAATGGCCTCGGGTGATTGAGCCCAAGCAAAGGAACTTGCTGGCCTTCTGGAACTGGGGCACAGCAGGAAAACTGAATGAGGCCACAGCTGGCAGAGAGCAGGGCCTGGGCAGATCAGGATGGTATTCAGGAAGGATTCGTGCTCCCTGATACCTGCAGAGCTTCCTCTCCAAGTTGGGCAGGGTTGAGCTTGACACTTCATGGCCATCTGGAATTAAAGGACCAGATGGACGGCTCAGTCTGGAGCCTGTTGTTCTACACCCCGTCCTTCTCTTTTGTCCAAAGGGTTTCCTTTGAGAACATCTGCTGGAGCTTTTGTCTCTTTAACCCCTGCACTGATGACATCTTGCACAAAGCAGGAGCAGGGCTGCCTGGCACATCCACGAGTCTTTGTTCTGTGTCACTTCTCCAGTCAGCGCCCACTGCTGCTCCACCAGTTCATACGGGTGCTGTCCCATGGGCAAGGGACTCCAGAGAGGCTGATGCGCCTGGCTGCTGAAGAGCACAACAGGAAAAGGATGACAGCCAGAGGGACCACGAGCAGCTGGGCACCAGTGAGGGTGTCTCACTGGGTGTTCTGGTAAGAAGGACAGGGTTAGTATCGAAGTTCACGCAGCTCAGGCCAGGATAACAGCCGTGTCCTCATCGCACAAGCAGTGTCTGTGTGGTTGGAGAGGTCTGAAGGCCAACTCAACTGTCCCACATCGCCAAAGCCCAGGCCACATGGCAGGGCACAAGGCTGTGGGTGAAGACAGCTGGACAAGCTGCAGTGCCCAGTCCAGCAGCAGGTCAAGAAGATCCACCCCATAAGGCCTGACAGCTTCTCCAGGTGGGTTCCAGGAGAGGGGAGACGGGATCCAGCAAACCTTGTGTGGGGCCACAGGGTCAGTCCCTGGGGGACAAGGGCCACGACAGATCACGCGAGCGCTGGGAGCTGGCTGGGGTGCCCAGGAGCGTGCTCAGCCGAGCGCACGCAGGATGGCTGCCGACCCCCGGGAACAGGATTGGTGGGGGCAGCAGAAGCCTCGGTCGGCACGGGGTGGGGAACCTGGGCTGCACTCCCCTGCTCTGCAAAGCACGGCTTTGGGAGCCCCAGCTCTGCTTTGCCAGCCTGCCGGGAGCAGCAGAGTTGGACAGAGACTTTTTAAAGCCCATCAGACTATGGAATACGTTGCACTTTTGCTTTTTCAGTGCTTACAAACAGCTCTGTAAAGGCCCAGCTGCTTTTCATTATTAAGACATTTTTCTGTAAGTGAGGAAGGAAAACAAGCCTGTCAATTCCTATTGTCCTTCAGCGACTGTTGACTCCACTTCCTGCACCACTTTGGTCCTAGCTGCTTTTGCTGACCAGACTGCATGCAGCAGGGCAAGCTCCTCGGGGAGACCAGTGGCTGAACAGGGAGAAGCCAGGAGGTCAGACTGCCAGCTCCATGTCTCACAGGGACACACCATTACCCTAGGAATAATTGCAGCTTGCTTTCTCACAAACTCACTGGAGGCTCTGAGGGTCCAGGCACCATTTCCCCTTCCAGGTGCATGTTGGGGAACGTTGGACCATCCTAGTGTTGGACAATGGCTCTTCTGCACAGAGCCCCGATGTCCTATCTCCCAGCACAGCTCCTTCATCTTACCAAGGAGTGACTGTTCAGCTCTGTGTACATTTCTGGGGCCCTGGATTTTGAAGAAGTGGTCTAGAAACTCATTCTCCAGATGTTTATACCCACAGCATGCTCCAATGTTTTCCTTCAGGCAACACTCAAACCAAAAGGGAAGTAAAAAACTAAACTACAAGGTAAAAGGAAATCTGAATTAATTTATACACTACATGATTTCAAATAGGTTTTAATTATGGAAAATCAACTCACTGACAACTCCTCTGTATTCCAATTGATTTTCTTTAAGCAGCCCACAAAAGTTTGTCTTTTTTCCCCGTATAAGTCGGTGCAGATGAGGATCCTGCCGAGCCAGGCAGGATGGGGTAAGTGCACCAGAGAACCCTTCTGTGGGGAGCTCCCCTGCCCGAAGGGGTCCCTCTGTGTCCGGCTGCACCCCTCCAGCACCCGCAGGGATGCCTGTACCTGCTGAGTGGACCACAGAGAGCCAACCTCAGGCACTGGCTGGCCAGGCGGCTAGGCTTGGAGGTGACACGGCTCCCCCAGAAGCAATGCAGCAAGGCAGGAAAGATCAAAGTGAACAGCAAACAGCTTCTCAGGTCAGGCTCTGAGTGTTCAGAAGCACCTCTGCTCTCATCGCAGCTACTGAAACAATTTCCTCCAGGGTAAAACATGCCATAAAGCGGGGCGCCTGTTGGAGAGAAGACATTTGACATCGTATCGCATTAGTGCAGCCACATGCAACACACAGTGCAGGGGTGCCAGCCCTCTTCTGAGCTCCAGTAACTACAGAAACGCAAAATATAATGCAGAAGATGGGATGCTCAGCTCCTGGTTTTCCTTGGCTCGGGCAAAACCCATGTGCAGTGTTTGTCAGCAGGTTTTTCTCCAGCCCCCTGAATAAATGGGACAGGAGCAGTGATTTGCCGGCAGTGCCCTGATAGCCTTTGTTATGCTGGCTGGGGAAGGGACTCTATGAAATAAACATGGGCAGAGACCAGAAAAATAGCAGCAGCATTATTTAAGGAGCCTGTGGTTGAGCGCTGAGACACACAAGCACTTAAACCACAGCTAGAAAGAAGAAATCCTTCCCCTCCTCCTCTCCTGTATCCTGTTATCTCCAGCCCCCGGTCTCATGCTCCTTCTCCTCCCCTCCTGCTATGTCATCTCTCTCCCATCCTGCTTCTCTCCTTCATCCCTTATCCTTGGTAGCATTTGCTTTTAGACGTGGGACAGCCCTTGTGTGGATGGCCGAGTGAGGAGTGGGCTGCTAAAGAGGTTCCTGACAGGCCCTGAGCATCTGTCCTTTTCCTCCAGGTGCAGGGAAGTCTGCGGGGGAGCAGGGTTGGCGCTCCTGCAAGGGCTCTGCCGCACCAGCCCTGAGCGATGATCTAGGAAACACTGGGACCATGAAGGGCTTAGGAGACAACAGAAGCCGCCACCTCTCCGATAACCTGGACTCCCCTCAAGACTCTCTTTATGCCCCTCAGGACAGGAACCCTTATCTCCTCAGCCCCACCGACTCCTTCACCATGGACCCCCGATTCCCAGCCCAGAACACACTCCATGGCGACTGTCTCCTTCCACTCAACAACCAGATCTCCAGCAGCAGCACTTTCCCCCGCATCCATTACAACTCCCACTTTGAGGTCCCAGATGACAACCCTTTTCCGAGCCATGCCCAAGCCACTAAAATCAACCGCCTGCCTGCGAACCTCCTCGACCAGTTTGAGAAGCAGCTGCCCATCCACAGAGATGGCTTCAGCACCCTCCAGTTTCAAAGGAGTGATGCGAAACACCGGAGTGAAAGCCCTGGGCGCATCCGGCACCTCGTCCACTCTGTCCAGAAGCTATTCGCCAAGTCCCAGTCTCTGGAGGGCCCTGCCAAAGGCAACGTGAACGGCAAGAAGGGGACAGACGACCCCAAGCAAAACCGGAGGAGCAAGAGCAAAGACCGAGCGAAGACCTCCGAGCCCAAGCGCAGGACCAGATCCAACATATCAGGCTGGTGGAGCTCAGATGACAACTTAGACAGCGATACCTGCAGCTACCGCAACCCGATGGGCCTCATGACGCTGGGCCGTCAGCCGGACCACAGCCAGCCGAAGTACTTCATGCACGCGTACAACACCATCAGCGAGCACATGCTGAAATCCTCCAAGAGCAATAACGACCTCAAGGTCACCCCTTGCACCAATATCCCCATCAACAATGACTCCAACTACATCAAGAGGGGCTCCTGGTCCACGCTGACGCTCAGCCATGCCCGGGAAGTGTGCCAGAAGGCCTCCGCCACGATCGACAAAGCCTTGTTGAAATCCAAGTCCTGCCATCAAGACTTGGCTTACCATTACCTGCAGGTGGGTGCAGCTGGGGGGTTATGGCCGCTCCGTGCAGGGACAGTGCAGGGAGACAGGGGACGTCCTCTCAGTGGGTGCCCTATTGCCCAGCAGACCTTGTCAAACAGCTCCAGATGGTTCAGGTGCCACCTCAAGTCAGGAGAGGGCTGGGGGGGTTGAATTTACCAAGGCCCCGGGGACAGACCACCACACCTCCAGCATGGTGCAAATGAGGTCCAGCCCCGCCAGGTGCAGCACTGTGCCAGAACCCCCCAGCCCCTGTGCCAGGGGTGCCCCTGTGATGGGGAGGAGGTGATGTGCCCACACCACAGCCTCAGCACCCTCTGCCATGATCCCCATTTGCTGCGGGACACCAGCACGCTCGCGCTGCCCACCCAGGCCCTGCAGATGCTGTGGTGGGGTAGACTCCTGGGCAGCCGGGCATGTAGCTGCCCACAGGCAGCTGTTCCCACTCGATGCCCAGGCAGCTGGGCATGCCGGGGGGCCTCAGCTCATATCCTACCTGGGAACAACTTTCTATCCTCCAGCCAGGCACCACCATCATCCCACGGTCTGAAGGTCACCAGTAATAACTAATGCTTAACCCCTTATATTCACGTATCACAAGGATGTGCCGACGTGCCCAGTCAGCCCCGCTCTACAGAGCTTCCCTGGAGCACTGGTAGGACCTGCAGCTCTGCTGGGCATGGCTGTCTTTGCTGTTTACCCACCCGCCAGGCAGGACTGCGGGGCCAGGAGGGCAGTGCCAGCCATCCCGCTTGCATGGCAGAAGCCTGCATGGCTAATGCTGGTTTGAACCCCCTGTCGCCATCAGCGCCAGGTCACCGTGGTGATTTCAAAAGCATCACTCGAAGAACGTAAACCTGCTGTGCCCTAGAGAGAGGAACGAAGACAAGCCAGGCCTAGACAGGGGGAGGAAGGGACTAGTCTGCATGTGTAAACCTCCGGCATCCTTTTTAATGCAAAGGTGTTGTGGGACCCCCAGTTGTGGCCAGCTGGCTTAGACGCTTTACAGAGCGATGAATTATTGAAGCCCACTCTGCTTCCAGCACCTTGCTGGCCACAAATCAAATTTCAGAGGGACTTAGGAATGTCATTCAGAAAAAAACGTTTTCAGCCTGGTTTCTTTTTCTTTGCCCCCCTCCTTTCAGTTAAGGTTAAAGAGCTACAGACAGAATCGCTGGCACCGTTCCCCCTCCAGCTGTGGTGGCAGAGCCCAGAGCAGGCAGCCCCGGGCACAAAATGTGACCCCGACAGCCCCTTACCCCCCGGGGTTTGGCCATGGCCGGGGGTACAAAACTGCCCTGCTCGTTATTCCCCCCCATGTAATGAGCCTCCGTTTCTCGACAGCCTGACGGAGGGCTGTGGGCACAGCTGGGTGGCACGAGCCCGGGCAGCAGCTGGGCATGCCCACCGCTCGGCTGGGACGACACGGGTGCCGCCCCGCTGCAGCCGAGCGAGCCCCCACGGAGGTGGGACCAGCCCCTCAGCCCCGGGCCGACCGACGCAGGCAGCGGCCAGGTAGGGATCTTGTTTTGAGGGGAAGCTTTTGCCCAGCTCCCTCCCTGCCCTGACCCACCCGGGACCATGGGACGGGGTCAGCAGCCTGTGCCACCGGGCTCAGAGTGGGAGCAGCCTGGGCAGGGAGCAGCCGGCAGCCACTGTCGACATGGCTGGAGGGGCACTGGGGGATGCCAGGCTGTGACCGAGCACCTGGGACAGCCCCCATGACTGGCAGCACCTCACCAGCAAAGCCAAGACCCTGGGCACCCAGTCCAGAAAACACGATGTTTGGTGCCCCTGCAAGTTGACAGGCCAGGGGCATTTGGGCTGATCTTGCCCCCAGATGCCCAGTGTGAGCCACAGAGCACAGGACATGGGGCTCGGGGACCTCAGGTTAGGAGGGGGCAATTGTATTCAGGCCCCTCCTTGGCACAGGAAGGGCACTAAGCTGGTGATGGAGAAGTAACCTCCGGAGCCTGGCGTGCAGGAAACAGCCTTTTGCAAGGCCACGTGTCCCCTACCACCCACTCGTCCCTGGAGCAGGACGAGCTGGCTCCCTGCATGTGCTGTGCTGAGGGACCCGCGTGCACCCGCCAGCAGCCAGAGCCCAGTGCTGGGGGAGCCCGGGGGCTCTGCCCGGCACAGACAGGGCTGCTGCAAGGCAGAAGTGCCCAGTAGGTCCCAGAGGTGAAGAAGTGCCCCTCTGACATGAGGGAAGGCAGGAGTGGGATGGGAACAAACAGGACCCTGGGGTAAGCCCCCGAGGCTATTCACCTCCCCTGCCCCATTTGCAGGCTCTGGGTAGTCTTGGTGCTCACTGGGGACTATTGGGGGTCCATGTGAGGTTTCCAGGCCCATCCCCAGCTCCAGATATTGGAGCTGAGAGTGCGTGATCACCCAGATCCAGGTCCAGCCCTGTCCTGCCAGCATGGGGGGCTCCTCAGGAGCAGTCCCCAGGGTGGCACAGCGCTGTCCTCAGAGCACAGTGCACAGGGAGGGAAGCTGTGCTCCCCAACCCCTGTCCTCCCCTCCCCATGGGTCCCACAGGTAGCTGGCAGTGCTGGAAGAGGCTGAGGGGTCAGGAACCCCATGGCCAAGGAGGTCCTTGGGGTGAGCGATGCCCAGGCAGGAGGTGCACAGGAGCAGGCAGGCCCCAGCAGCATGTCTGCCCCCTACGCAGGCTCAGCCCCATGCCCGTGGACGCCGAGGCCACACTGAAGGGACCGGCAGTGTTGGGCCTCCCAGGGGACAGAGGCACACCAGAGGCACCATTAGCCTGATGCATCATCCAGATTAACCTCCCCAGCCCCACGTACGGTCAGGCTGCACCAAAACTTCCCTAAGCCCCCGTAGCCCCAGAAATGAATTTGTCATCCAGAGTGGGTGGCCCATTCAGTGCCAGCCTCTCCGCGGGCACTGGCTGCCCTCGCCCAGCCCCACAGGGCTCCTGGGGGGGAGGAAACACGGGCCAGCTCCTTCCCAGAAATTGCCCTGCCAAAAGGACAGATGGGGCCCATAGGCAGCCTGGGCTCCAGCTTTCTTTCCTGAGGAAGTGCCTGAGACCACACGTAGCCCTCAGGAGAGCACGAGGGACGTGGCCCCGGAGGGAGCAGCGCTGTGCCCGCATCGGGCTGGGTCTGCGCTGGAGTCCGGCTGCATGGCACGTGCATCCCTGCGACCCGCGGCCGGCCCCTCGCTGCCTCGGCGGCTGCTCCTGCGCGGTGCATGGCTGTGTGTGCTGGGGCAGGGCTGCATGTCGGAGCTGGCACACGTGCCAATGGCAACCCTGTCTGCTCAGAGAGTCTCCCTTCCCCCAGACCTCCCTGCAGCGATGGGGGCAGCGCAGCTCTTTCGCCCTTGCCCAGCACTCGAGACTGGAGTTTTTCCCTTCCCTCTCTATCCCCTCTGTTACGGCTCCAGGTGACTGGTGAGTGCCCCAGGCAGATTTCATAGAATCACAGATTCATAGAATCGTTACGGTTGGAAAGGACCTTCAAGATCATCAAACCCAACCATCTACTAAATAGTTAAGATGGGCAGAAACCTCTGTGTGGCCCCTTCTTTCCTTTTGCCTCCACACTCAGCTCAGGATATGGGGAGCAGAAAAACCAGAGCCACTGCTGCTGTGCAACATGCAGTGTGGTGGCAGGATCATGCCAGGGGAGCCCAGCTCACAGGGATGGACGTGTGTCTGAAGCCCACATGCCTGTACCATGGGGCAACGCATGGACCAAGGTTGGGCAGAAAGGAGGATCCCGCTCCTGAAACCTGGCAGAGCATCTCTGCTGTCCACTCCTCTGCTCCTGTGTGGCCATTGGGCAGGGTGGAATCCCCAAGCCCTCTTTGCCAACAACACCCTACAAAGGCTCTTGACCTGGGCATCCTCTTGCTCCCACCCCTTTCACACCAAGAAAACCACCATGGGCACAACCAAGCCTACATCTATGAGAGCAGCTTGAAGAGCAGCAAGGCTCCCACAGCCTGTGAGGAGCCTCCTGAGCTTCTCTGTGCCAGGCCTAGGTGCAACACAAGGCAGCCCTCATTTCCACTTGATCTTTTCTGTAATAAAAGGGCTGTGTTCAGAGCCCAGGGTCTCAGCTGCCATCAAGGTACTGCACTGGCCACCCTCGAGGTCTGTCCCCTCGCAGCAGGAGGTGCTCTGGGCTCTTCACCCCCATCACAGAGCTTCGGAGGCTGTGGGACATCTCTTCACATCCTCAGGTGCCTGAAAGTGCAGAGAAGCACCCCAGAGGATCCTGAACAGCACCTCAAGTACCTGCACTTCTTTCAAAGATCCCCAAGGGCACCTACTTCTCTTTTCAGGTGTGGCACTTTTGAAACACTTGTCCCATGCTCTGTCCCACGGGAGCAAGAACTGTGGGAGTCCCTGTGGACTCTGTGCAGAGGCAGGACATGCTCCAAATGGGGACACCAGATTCAAAGAGTGCTCTGCCAAGCATCTTCCTTCGCCTTGATGCTGCTAAACTGGAATGTGGAGCACCTTGAGAGCACCTTTGTTTCTTGCTGCCTTGCCAAGGTGCAAGGTAGAGGAGAGACAGGGGAAATGAGGAATAAGACATCTCAGTTAGGACCAGCAGGCTGTGGCAATGCACTGGGACAGCTGGTGGAGGCTGTCCCCGGGAGAGGGACAGGGGCTGTACAGGGCTGGCAGTGCTGTGGGATGCTTGGCTCACACTTCTGGAGACAAGCTGCTCCAGCAGAGACATACTGAAAACACTGTCTGTGTTGTGCCCAAAGCTGAGTGCCCAAGGCCAGGAGTCAGGTGCATATGCCCAGGTGGAGCTGAGCAACACCCAGACCCTGCCCTCCCCTCCCCCAGACCCTGCCCTCCCCCAGACCCTGCCCAGCACCTCTCTCTGCCCCACAAAATGCAGCATTTACCTCTGCACGGGGATGGCTGTGTAGTGGCCGGGCCCCTGCCTGGCTGCTGGCAAGCCCTCAGCACCTTAGCCAGGGGATGCAGGCTCCAGCCCAGCCTGCCCCTCACCCCAGCCCCTTGCTGGCCTAAGACCTTGCAGGTGGGGGGCTGAGACCCATCCTGAGGAGAAGGCAGGCAGCAAAATGCAGTCCCAAGTCAGACCTGATGCCAAGACAATAGGTATAAAAGTGGTTCTCAGGGCCCCTGTCTCCTTCAGAAAAGGTCAGAGCCAGCCCCACAGTGACCTGGCAGATCTCTCCCATGGCAGGGATCAGCTGGAGCCAGCAGGGTCCCTCTTGGCTGGCCTTGGGCCCACCCCGTGTAGGCAGCCGGGCTGGGGCAGAGGGAGGCTCACACCCAGGAGAGGAAGGGCTCTCTGCTCTCACTTTTATAGGAATCTGGCAGATAACACCCAGTAGCTCCTGAGCCCCAGCTCAGTCTTGCAAACAGCCAGCCCAGAGGCCATTGCCCAGCACGAGGCTTGCAGGAGGCAGAGTGGAAAGAGCTGGGGAAACCTGCAGCAGCAGCAAGCGGGGCCAGGGAGGTCTGGCCAGGTTTGTGTCTCACGTGAGACTCACTTCATGTTGGTCCCCACCTGGGTCTAGCCCCTGGCTACTTTTTCCATGTCCCTCAGTAATATGGGTCCTGGCCCATGGGTGCACGTCATGGCAGACACCCCATCACCAAAGCAGTCCCACGGGCTGTTTGGGTTCTGCTCCACATAGTGCTGGGATCACCCGTCACCCTCTTCCAAACACACACAGCAAGCAGCAGGCCAGCAGGACATGGACTGGACCCCTGGCTCCTTTGAGCTGAAGAAAGAAAGCCCTCGGAGTGAGCCACGCTATTGCATATGGCGTGAGCCTCCTGGCACACCCTGGGCCCTCTCAGGAAAACAAGAAGCCATTACCTGCAGAAATGAAGCTCATCTGAAGATGCTGCACCCCGCAGCAGCAGGAGACACTGTCAAGCCAGCTCTGGCTCCCACAGAAGATGCCTGCTGTGAACAAGGAGAGGAACAGGAACCCCGTGTGCTGAACCACTCTGGCTCATCACAGTGAGCTGCAGCACAGCTCTGTGCATCCCCAAAGCACTACAGAAACTCCCACAGCCCGCTGGGGAACTGAGCAAATCCAGCAGCTCCATCCAGCAGAGAACGGGGATGTTCTCAGCAGCACAAGCTGTGTTCAGCTCAAGATCCTTCGCTGCTCCCCATGGCACTACCCAACCAGTCCCTTCCCACAGCAGACTGGGAAGCCTCAGGCTGTCCCAGTGTCTACACATCACTGCATTCCTCACATTTTCCCTTGCTTTTCCTTGACCACATCTCCTCAGCTCAAGGGCAGGTCAAAGGCCAGCTACAAACCAAGTTAGCCACGAAACCAAGGCTTGCTCTGGGCAACTCAGGTTGCCCATCTTTTTCCTGACCTGTCCCACAGTGCGTATGGCTCTTGTCCTGATCAGTCCTGGGCTGACATCTGGCTCTGCTGCTGACCCAGCACCTTGCCTGTGCCTCTGATCCCCTACACAAAGGCTTCTCAGGACAGGCAGGCACTGGTGTTGGTACTTCAGCTGCACGGTGCTTCACGCCTCTAATGGAAACATCAGCTCACCCATCTCTCATGAGGGAACAAGAGACCCTGTCTGCCTTCAATTAATTGCAGAGTTGTCATCTCAGTGAAGTTAGAAGCACCTTTCTTGCACAAGGTGCTACTCATCTCTGTGCAGAGAGGCCAGCACAAGGTCTGTGTGCCCAAGCTGCTCTAGAGGGACTTGTGAGGGGGCCTGGCTTGGCCTCAGAAATTAATTTTGGCCACTAAACGTTCAACTCAGAAACCTTAAAGGATGTTGGACTTAGTGAAAGTCTGGGCTGTGGTCCACAGGTCCTGGTCGACAGCAGCTCGATGGCCTTCACCTGAACAGCGTGCGCACTTTACGTTAAACGCACGCAGGTTTTGCATTGAACGTGTGCCACGCCTGCCCCCGTGCCCAGCACAAATCTGGTGAGAGTCCTCCCTCCCCGTTACGTCTGGCATTGTACAGCTTGCATCAACTGTGTAAGCATGGTCCATTGTGAAGGTGGTCTACAGTGGTGGTGGGCTGAATGGCTGCGGGTAAATGTGCTAAAACAGGCAATCAAGTATCCAGCTGCCTGGCATGAACTGGTAAGGGAGGGTCGGAAAGGAATTGCATTGCCCATTCCCACTACACTCCAGATGAGGGTCCAATTCCCATTCCGTTCCTTGCCAGCAATATCCCCAGGTCCCCATAATCCCACTGGTTGCAGAGGCGCCATCCCTCGCATCTGCTCATGCTCTCCTTACCGTTGCAGGTGCCTCAGGGGGAGTGGAACAACACGCTGTCTCGGGACAAGGACAGCGAGATCCCGTGCCGGCGCATGCGGAGCGGGAGTTACATCAAAGCCATGGGGGATGATGATAGTGAAGACTCAGAAACCAGCCCCAAACCATCCCCAAAAACTGCAGCTCGGAGGCAGAGTTACCTCAAGGCCACCCAGCAGTCCCTGAGTGAGCAGAGCACCACACAAAGGTAATGCTGGAGCTCCTCCAGAAGCTCTGCACAGGTCCCCAGGGGCCACCCCAGAAGCAGTCCTTGGGGTCTAGCCAGTAGCACCCACATGGAGACCCTCTGTGGGATCAGAGCACCAGCTCAGACTGCCTGCAGGGCAGGCTGTTGAGGAGACAAGCAGGACAAGAGAAGATGTGGCAGAGGAATGGAGAGAGCATTCCATCCTGGTGACTCCAAATAGCCCTGGTGCTAGAGCACCCTTCAGTGATGGGAGGGCCACTCCTTTGACGGAGCTGTGTGGATTTCCCACCTAAGCATCTGCTCCTGCAAGGGAGTGCAGAGATCCCAACCCTGTGATGCTGTTCAGATGTGGAAGATGCTCAGCCAGCATGGCTGAGGACATTTGGCACGTGGCCCACAGGTTGCTGGGACCGTGCCATCTGCTTTGCTCCACAGGTGTCCCAGGGACTCTGGGACCAGCCAGAAAGTGCCCTGTTGGCACATTAGGCTGGGTAATATCCTGAGGGCAGGAGAGATGAGCTAAGAGGTCTGGGACCAGGTACTGAGGGAAGACCCACAGTGGCCTGAGACAGATGGGCAGCAGGACATGGGGAACACAGCAAAAGCTTTCTGGGCAAGGGGCTGGTCCTTGCAGGAGAGGGTCTGTGTGGACCAGCTGACTGGAGGTGATGCTGTGCAGTGTCCTCACCAGCTGCTCCCCAGGACAGGCGGCCAGGGGCTGTAACAGGCTGTGGATGTTTCAGATGCTGCAGCTCGGGAGGAAGTGAGCGGCACAGAGGGGCAGGGGGAGGCAGGAGCCACCACAGATGAACTGCTGATGCTTGTTTAGCAGGCAGAGCCCGAAGGAAGTGGGGGTGCATCAGGCACTGTGGAGACCCCTCATGGTGGCTTCAGATCGCAGATCAGATGCTGCTTTCTGCTGAAAGATGGTGACAAAATGAACTGCGGGGAGCACTGGAAATGCCTGCTCCGAACCCATCCCCGTTCCCTGCCGCGGCACCCGCTCCAGGGTCGGAGTTGTCTCCAGGCATCTCCGATGCAAATCCCCAAGCTGAGAGACTGAGGTTCTCCCTGTCTCGGGATCATTGTCCATTCAGGTCGCGGCCATCAGGATATGACCCCAGCTGGGCTGCTGAGGTCCAGCCCGAGCCCAGGGACAGGCAGCTTTGAGGAAGGGGCTGAGCCGGGGCCGCGGGTGCCGCTGGGGGAGAGGAGGGGTCCGGCCGGGGGCTGGCCGCGGACAGCGCTGCGGGCACTGGGTCCCCAGCAGAGCTGCTGGAGGGAAGGACCCTGCCAGGGCAGGAGGGTCGCCAGCTCCACATCGCGCCCCGCTTTGCGCGTCCCCGCCGGGCCAGGCTGGCCGGGGTCGTGCCGGGCAGGGGCCGGGGCAGCGCCAGCACGGGCACGGCTGCCCTCTGCCGACCGCCCCCTCGCATCTCCCCCCGCCGCCGAGGAGCCTTTGGGCTGCTGTGGTCGCTGCGGGACCTCCCCGGGGTGCCCCCTCAGCCTGGCACACCCTTGGGACAACAGCCCCCAGGGGCACCGTGCTTGGCACAGCCCCATGCCAACCCTCGCCCAGAGCCTCGGTGGCCTTGGCCTGAGCTGCCGGGGCCATCTCTGGGCTCGCCCAGCCCAGGGGTAGGTTTGGGACCGGAGGGGCTGGAGGGAGGGCAGCTGCAGCCTTAGCCAGGGCAAAGCCCAGGGGAGAGAGACACGATGTGTCCCTGTGAGAGGGTCTCTCCCTTCCAAAGGCTGTTCCCTGCTTTGTGACTCGTCTCCCCAGAGGTGGGCTGTGGGGGTAGGGCAGGGTGAAGCTCAGCAGGGTGGGCACAGGAAAGCTGGAGAGACACTAACCCCAGGACACAACTGGGGCACCACAGGTGAGTCTCAGGCTGAGGGAAGCAAGGCAATAAATTGATAGTCCAGAGCTTGGGGCACCACGTTGCCCTTGGTCACTCACAGTAGGTCCCCTGGGGGCTGGATGTCTCCTCCATCACCCTTGGCAGAAGAGATTACTCGCTGCTCTTACCATGCCCCGAGACGGAGACTCAGGATGGTCCACGGTCCTTCCTGGAGGTCAGGATGCTGCACAGGCCTCCTGCCCAGCTGGGACACACCCTGCCCTCAGCTTCGCTATCTCCCAGGCTGGTGAAGGACAGACCTCTGCACCCACGGCTCTGCCAGACGCAGAGGCAGTGGCATCCCAAGGGTCCTCTGTAGGCACCATGTGCGAGTCATGCGGGGGAGTCCCCACAGCTCGCCCAGGCTGGGGGACTAACCCTGTCCTCCTCCGTGCCCCACCTGCTCTGGGATAAGGACTCCTCCATGCCAGGCTTCATGGTGGAACAAAAGAATGGGGGAGCTTCACCCTTTCCATTTCCCACCTCTTCCTCCCCCAACCTTTCCCAACCTTTCCTCCCCCATCCTTTCCCATCCCTCCCAGCCCCTCTGTGCCCGAGTCTCAGCAGAGACCATAGCTGTGGTCTTGCCTGGGTAGGGCTCAGGGACAGCCCTGCTCTTCTGCTGCTGCAGGGCTGCTGAGCCGCGGGCATGGGAACAGTGCAACAGCAGCTCTGGAAATACTGCTCCCCCCTCCTCCCCCCCAGCTCCTGCAGCACTGTCGTGCAGGTTTGGCTCCCCTTGAACTGCTCCCAGATAACCTTTCCAATTCCTCTACACAAATTTAAAAAGAAAAAAAAAATCATTTTTAAATTCCTGCAGATGTTTCCAATTGCAAAGTCCACAAATGAGCATTTAAAAGTCATTTCTCACCCCCTGTATCACACCCCCTTCCCACCAATCCAGGCAGGGAAGAGCTGGCCCCCGGTCCCCAGTGTCAGCCTATGGCAGAGCTGGTCTCTCACCAGGGCTGTGCCTCAGGGGCTGGCATGGATCCCATGTGCTCCCTGGGGTTCTGGGACTAACCTGGCACCTGCAGTGCATTCCTGGGGCAGCAGAACCCGACATCTTGTTCCCTCTCCTTCTCCTGCACCCTACAAACTTTCACTGGTGTGCCAGGCTCGATAGCACAAGTCAGGGGCTGGCAAGGTAAGAAAATGCTTCCTCTACTCCAGGAGCTGCAAAAGGGGACAAGTGGTGGGAGGCCAGCATCATCTCCACACTGCCACGTGTGCCCATGCCTGGCAGAGAGTGCCACAGACAGGGCTGGTCTGGCTCTCCTGGCAGAGTGGCAGCTCCAGCACCATCTCAGCACTGCCCACACCATGGGGACACCCCTCACACCCTCTCTCTCTGCTGGTAGGAGCCTGGACCGTCTGGACTCTGTCGAGATCCTCCTACCTCCGAAGTTCCCAACCTGGGAGGAAGAATACAACCAGATCTCTGACAGCGTCAACGAGTCCAGTTGCATCAACCAGGTGAGATGCTGGAGTGCTGAGGCCTGCTGCACTGGCACACCCCAGTGAGAAAGGAGGCTGGCCAAGGGGAGAGAGGAGCATCTTTTTCCCCCCTTCAAAATAAGGCACTGGCTGTGCTCTGGGAATTGCACGTGCAGTTCTCTGGCAGCATCAAGGCCAGATCCTTAATTCTGATTTATATTAGACCACCCCTCCGCTCGCTTTGCCTCCTCTCCACGCTGCTGGTGCAGCTGAAGTCACTCACTCTGCCATGGCCAGAGGTGTGGTCACCCAGAGCGATGCTTCACAGCGATGGGTGAAGCTCAGGGCAGCTCTGAGCACAGGGTCCTACTCGATCACCACCTAGAAGCCACGTGCAAGGCTGCCTGCTCCTGCTGCAAGCTCCTCATGCCCACAGGGTGGGTACAGAGCCCGGACCAACCTCATCTGTGCAAAAGGTGCTGTCCAGCCTGGGACCCTGCAGGGGGTCAACGGGGCAGTAACCCTGCTTAGCTGTGAGAACCTCATCCCTCATGCAGTGGACTGGACCCAGGAACAAGGTGCCCATAATTCAGGTGACTGCTGCCAGCTGCCCGGTGCTGTCTCCCCTGGATATTCCCAACTCCCCGGGAAGGGCAAAGCCAAGGATGACAGTGAGGAGCTGATGGTGGGTGGCAAACCCCTTGCCACAGGGTGGGCTGATGCCCTGACCCCAACCTCTGCAATGCAGTCGATGCAAACTGGGTTTAACTCCCTGTCCCACACTATGAATCCCCTTGGGATTACTCTGGAGCAGCCCAAGGCTTGGGTGGCTATAAGCCAACTGCCTCACAGGCCAGGAAAGAGTCCGTGCCAGGATGAAGCCTTTGCAGAGGTCCCATGTGCTTGTCTCAGCCCCAGGACGGGGACCCATCCTTTCAGCATGCAGGTGGAGCTCCCTGGGGCAGCAGTAGCTCTACAAGCTTCACCCGTCTCTTTTGCTGTCGCCCTGGGCCTCTGTCGTGTCCCGCCTCTGTTCACGTGTGTCTGCGTGAAAACGCGTGCACACACGTGAACGCACACATGTGAGCACACACACGTGGACACACACACGTGAACACACAGACATGTGAACAC
>JANVCC010000271.1:346590-357771 GCA_025345505.1 Todiramphus chloris collaris
GTGAACACACAGACATGTGAGCACACACACGTGGACACACACACGTGGACACACAGACATGTGAACACACACACACGTGGACACACACGTGAACACACAGACATGTGAACACACACGTGGACACACACACGTGAACACACAGACATGTGAACGCACACACGTGGACACACACACGTGGACACACAGACATGTGAACACACACACGTGGACACACAGGCGTGCACGCGCGTGTGCCCTTTCTGCGCTGCTCCTCCACCCGTTGTGCAAACGATCGCAGGCGGCAGCGCAAGGCAGGGGTCGCAGCAGCGGGATGGGCACCAAGAACCAGAGCAGGGAGGGGGGTTATGGCACGTGCCGTGTTCCCCTCCAAGCGTGTGGGGCTCTGAGGCCTCCCCTGCCCCAGCCCAGCCTCTCCAGCCCCCATGGCTGAACCAGCTGTCATGGAGTGGCTGGAGCCCTCGGTGGAGAGCTCTGCGGAAGGGCCTGGGGCAGTGCTCGCGTACCTGTTCCTTGTGGTCAGTCTCGTTCCTTGTACATCAACAGCAATGTCCCATTGCACAGAGAAGACGTTGGGACCATTGCATTCGTGTCCTTTGTGTGTAAATCCATGTCTGAAATCAGGTCTCTGTGTGAAGAAAGTGGGTGAGCTGAGCTGGTGCTCTCCCCGTGTCCAGAGCTGCGGTTTAGCAGCTGAGTGAGAAAGCGAGTCCAACAGAGGCTACAAAGATGCTGAAGGGACTGGAACATCTCTCTGGTGAGGAGATGCTGAGAGCCCTGGGGCTGTTTAGCCTGGAGAAGAGAAGCCCGAGAGGGGATCTTGTGAATGTTTCCAAATCTCTGCAGGGTGGGGGTCAAGCAGAAGGGGCCAGGCTCTTGTCAGTGGTGCCCTGGGATAGGACAAGAGGTGATGGTAGAAAGGGGAAACACAGAAAGTTCCACCCCAACATGAGGAAAAACTTCTTCAGTGTGAGAGTGCCAGAGCCTGGCCCAGGCTGCCCAGAGAGGCTGTGGAGTCTCCTTCTCTGGAGACTTTCAATCCCCCCCTGGATCTGTTCCTGTGTGGGCTGCCCTGGGTGACCCTGCTCTGGCAGGGGGGTTGGACTCGATGATCTCCAGAGGTCCCTTCCAGCCCCTACCATTCTATGATTCTACGAGTGCAGCACTTGCATGGAGACATCAGAAGGGTCTTGGATCTGGAGGGTCCAAGCAGCCCACAATGCGCCAGGAACTGCCCAGGCAAACGCCCCAGACCCAGCCTGGTAGCACTGTGACACTGGGTCATGCCGGTGGCCATGGCACCCACTCAAGCTTGGGGCTGCTGTCCTCACGTGCACTCTGCCCCTTTTCCTCCAAGTCAGGGAGAGTTCAGTTGCAGCTGGGTTGGGATTTAGGGACCGCCCATGAATTGTGTATCTGTTGATCCGGGATGGAGCTGGTACAGCCACCAGTGTGTGCTGGTTTCATCCTCTGGTGGGTCTGACCTATCCTTTCATCCAGTGACAGAGGCAGTTCCTCCCCTGTCCTCACTTTTGTGTGACGTCCAACACCTTCCTTGTGTGTCCTCCCACACAGATTCATCCCCAGCTCTCAAAGACAAGTTCACTCCACTTGGTTTTGTCCCAGCCGACCTCCACCTTGCAAACCTCTGGAAGTCCCTGGTTCCCCAGGTCTGCGTGTCGGCATCCACCTATCACACCAAGAGGAGCAGTGGCCAGAGCGAGCCAGCTGCTGACCCTCGTGCTGCTTATCCACACTTTGAGCTGTGCCCTGTGTAGACGGGTCAGCTCCCAAGAGCCAAGCTTCTTCCCCTAGGAGCATTTTGAAGCTGGATTCTTTGCGGGATGGGTCATCTTGGGTAGCTCATGAAGGGCAGAGCTCACAGGGAGGATGTGCTCTGCAGACCGGGGACGAGGAGGAGGAGAAGACATTTCTCCCCACAGGCAGTGCAGTGTCTGTCAGGTGTCTGTCCTTATGGCAAGTGTGTGCTGTGGCTTTGCTATGGAGAGAAGGCAGTATCGCTTCCGTGTGGCTTCCTCCTGGTGTGAGGACAGAGGAGACACTAGTGAGATGGCCAGCCCAACCTCATCGGCATGAAGTACGGCGTCTCTGACATGGAGCACTCAGACTGCCCACCCACCCCAGCTCTGTGGTGGCCCATCACTGCTCCTGGCCACATTGAGAGGTGCTGGCCCATGCTGGGGGCTTCGCAGAGGTGCCAGCTGGGAGGCACATCGGCCCTGGTCAAGCAGCCACTGGCAACCTGCGTGTGCCAAGAGGTGTCCCAGCAATGTGTGTCCCGAGTGTGCGCTTTGTATCTATTGATAGATGGTGCATACAGCAGCCTGAATGCACCAGCAGCTTCTCTCTGGCTAGGAGGTGTCCCGTGGAGCTTTGCCATGCCGTGTTCGTGCCGCTGTCCAAGGGGCTTGTGCGGCATCTTGCTTGGCATCTTCTCAGCTCTGAAGTTTGTACTGAAGTGTCAGCAGCAGTGGCCCTGGGGGTCGGGCCATCTGCTCCCCTTGTCCTTGGTCCCTGTGCAATGGCTGTCTGTGTGAGGGGCTCCCCCATTCTTGGCCTTTAACCTTCTCCAACTCTTTCTTCCAGATCTTTGGACCCCCCTCACTTATCCCTCAGATATTTACCCATGGAGAGCAGGTACCGTCCCGCTGGCGTTTCCCTCTTCCTTCCTCAGGGAGCTTTCTGGGTTCAGCCTGGACACCCGTGGCAGGGCGCAAGGCGGGCTGTGGGCTCAGCCCACACCTGGGGCCCGCAGCAGAAGGAGGATGAGGAACAGGAGGAGGAGAAGGAGGCACTGCTCCTGACTTGGGCACTGCAGGGCAGCTGGAGAGCTTGGTTCCCCTGGCCCCCGGAGGGGTTTAGAGACTGTCACTTTTAGGGGGAAAAGTAGATGAACATTTTGAGCCAAAGCTTGTGGAGCTCAGAAGCCAGTGCTGGTCACAAATAACATCCTTGGGGCCAAAAAAGGGCCAGGAGAGATGGAAGTGGGCAACAAGACCAACCTCAGCATCTCTCACCTGTATTTCAGAACTCTCTGCTTTATGCTGGCTCTGGTTTAATGCAAGTGAGTGTCTCCTGAATCCAAGTTTGACCAGCTGCTGCTGCTGGAGAGCAGAGCAGGGCTGGGGGCATTGCTGGGAGGGAGGTGGGGGCAGCAGAAGAAGCAGGGAGTGAAGCTGCCCCTGCCCAGCTCACACCTTGCCAGCAGGCTGCTGCCAAGTCCTCTCCTGGTGCCCCACTGTGAATGGGGCTCAGACGGGTTCCTGATGGTGCCACTCAGAACCTGTCCAGGCAGCCTGTCCCTGGTGAAGCCTGGAGACTGTGCCCCAGCTCACACCTGCCCACCTTCTCTCCCCACAACACTCATGGCTGTCGGGCCGGGCCATCCCCCACCGCCGGGGAGCACGCCTGCCCTGCAGGGTCTCACGGCTGAGGCCGGGGTCCCCCAGCTCTGCTGGTGGGGCAGGGGGTCCTGTCACGAGGCCGGACGGGGGTTTTAGCTTCGCGTGCTCTCAGCCTCTCCATCGGGGTCTGGGCGTGTTTCGCGGGCACTGTGGTGGTAAGTCTCTTGCTCCACAGCAGGGACTCTCTCGCTTCCAAGGGCGTTCCCTCTTCCCTGTCTCTCAGCAGAGATCCCGGGTGTCCCGCAGCCCACCAGCACTGCCCAGTGCACCTGCCGCGGACTGGGCAGCGGGGAGGCCGCGGAGCAAGGAGCGGGAGGGGCAGGGAAGGGGCTGCCTGCGGGCTGGGGCTGACTGCCTCTGCCCCTCTTCCCATGCAGGTGCCAGAGCCGGAGCTGGGGGAGCAGTACGAGGCCGTCTGCGACTCTACCTACAGCGAGGCCGAGTCGGCCGCCGCAGAGGTCCTGGACCTGCCTCTGCCCAGCTACTTCCGCTCCCGGAGCCACAGCTACCTCCGCGCCATCCAGGCAGGCTGCTCCCAGGAGGAGGACACGGGCTCCGTCCGCTCCATCTCCCCTCCGCCGACGGGCAGCCTCAGCGGCAGCAGGACCCTGCCCACCAACAGCAGTGAGTGCCAGCGGCGGGCGAGGGGCATGGGGACAGCGGGCACAGGGGGTACGGCCGCCGACCGCCTGGGAGGCGTCGAGCACATGAGGTGCTGGGCTCAGACACCTGTACCTCCAGCCACCACTGCCCAAGACTTTCGTGGGGTTATGAGGACTTGCTCTGTACCGGAGAGGGAGGCCAGCAGCCAGGCATGCCGCTGGGATGGCTGGGGCTGGATCTCCAAATGCGGGCGCTGAAATGGCAGACGGGCTCTGGTTGCTGGGATCTGGCCGCCACAGCTGATGCAGGCTGCAGAGGTGCAGGAGAGATCAAAGTCTTCATTCCTCAGGCCAAAGCCAAGCCTGAGTGCTGCGGCTGGGAGCACCCCATGGGATGCTCGCCTTGCCCAGGAGCGCTGGCTGCCCTCTCTGCCCGAAGTCCTGCAGGGCTGCAGCTGCAGAGGGAACCCGCAGCACGGACAAGCAGCTCTGCTGCCCTACATTATCAATAGCTTCCTTCTTCCTCCATCTCTTCACTGTGCATATCTTCTTACCCCAGTCTAGGCTACAGTTAACAGATTTGACCACTCTCTGAAACTCTCAGCAAGAAAAAAAGGTCTATCAGGGATTCTGCACTGGCCTCCCCAGAGCTTCAGCATATCCTCATCTCTGCAGCCCCTTCAGCCAGAGGCAGACACTGTGGCTGACAGGAGGAGGGAGGGCAGAAGGCATCTGCCTCCAGCCCTCAGTGACAGAGGTGTGACAAGGCTTTGGGGTTCACCATGAACTTCTTTGCAGGTTCCTGCACAGGGCAGGACTCCTGGAAATGGGTCTGGGGGATCACATCTAGGGGAAAGAAATTTGAGCCCCTGCCTTGACAACAAGGGGTAGGGCTGGGCCAGTCACCAAATGAATGTCAGATGCCCTCTATTAACTCCTTGCCAAAGGGGAAGAAAAAGGGAATAAGAGAGAGAGACTTCTGGGTTGGAAAAGAAAACTAAGCCAGCTTTAATGAAAATAACATGCTATACCCACCTGCAGTGCTGCCAGAAGAGGCTTCTGTGATACCCCACCCATTCAGCACCCCGGGTGGGAAGCAAGGAAGGCAAGTGCTTTGCCCCAGGATGAGATTTTGGCAGGATGCTGAGGTCACAGGCTCAAGACAGCAAGGAATGGCAGGGGCTGCTCAGACCTCACAGCACTGGGGAAGCCCAAGAGGAAAGAGATGCAAGAGCTGGTTTTCTGTCTCATCCGAAAATGAGCTGATGCTGGCTCCCTTCTGCAGAGACCCGTGTTGCCCTGGCCCTGGGACATGTTTGGTGCAGCCAGGCTCCGGCTGGGGCTGCCTTTACCAAAGCACAGGCTGCAGCAGTGGCTTCACTCCCCAGCAGTCCATGCCTCTCCTGGAAAATGTGTGCAAGGGCTGTGGGAGGCAGGGAGGAGAAATACTCTGGAGATGTTGCTTCTGCAAATGGCTCCTGAAGGCCAGAGCAAAGCTGACAGGTTCGTCTGAGCGAAGCAGCAGCGTGGGGAGCAGCTCTGCTCTGACTGCTGCATTTTGGCTGGTGTGAGGCTCTCCCAGTGCACTGGGGATTGGGAGCAGACTCCAGAGAGATGCTCAGGGAAGTTGGCAGGCCCTTGCCGGGAGAGAGAAGCTTGATACCTTTCCATGATGCTTCAAGTCACTTGATCTGCATCACTTTTGCATCTTTCTTCAAGGTAGCATGTGTCCTTCTCAGCTCCCAGCCAGCCCTGGTGCTCCGGGTGAGGCTTGGCCATAATGCAGGGTACCATAGCAGTGCCCAGACATCATGCCAGGCAGACACCAGAGAGTCCAGCATCTCAGCAGGGTCGTGCGGTGTGGGTGGCAGTGCAGAGGTAGGCAGCAGGACCTCTCTGCTCTGCTTTTGTCCCATGCTCTTCCAAGCCTGGCTCAGACCACTCCCTGTCACCCCATCCCTACTCCTTGCTGGCAGTACAGCCAATGCTGAGCTCAGAGCTGCTACAAGTCCCAGCTAGCACCGGGAAGCCATAGCAGGTGTAGCACAGAAGGGGGCTTTCAAAGTGACTGGCTGCCACCTCTCTCTGACGTGACCCAGCAGAGATCTGCTGATTTGCAGAACATCCTCCAGCCCTTTGCATCGACTGCTGGGGCTTGGGGAGGGAAATGTGTTTGATGGGGGGGTGGGGAGCGGAGAGAAGCATCTGCGTCTGTGCGTGTGCACGATGGGGAAGGCAGGAGGCATGTCTGGAGGGTAGTCACACCTTCAATCAGCCACCCGGGCTCAGTTCCCCCTGAAAATGTGCATCACTGAGGCTCTAATTGGTTGGCATTGTACCAGAAGCAGATTGGTACCTCTCAGCTTGATGGCATCAGTCTGGACCAATCGAGGGAAGTGGGTGCACCATGCCCATCATCCGCAGGTCTAGCGGTTGCTCACGGCCTCTGCTCCACACAGGGCTCTGGGGTGAAACAATGGAGATCCCTCACCCATTCCCCTCCTGCAGCAGCGTCCATGCACCAGCCCAGAGGAACTGTTCCCGGTCCCCGAGACAGCGGTTGGGTTTCTTCTCTGAAGGGACACATCCTAAAGCAGCAGCAGCAATGCCATGGCTGCTGCAGGTTCCTCATTCTCTGAGGACAGCGTGGGGGTTGAATCGTAAAGCAAAGGGATTCAGCCACCAGCCGAGGGCATGAGCAGGAGCAGCGAGCTCCATTCCACAGAGAGCTGCCAGTCTCGCAGTCTCTGTGGGGAGCAGGGCTGGGTGGGAGAGCCTTGACAGCTCTCACACCTCTGACAAGCCAGTTCCTCCCACAAAGGCCTGTGTCACTCCTGCATTACAAGGCAATTAGCTCCCATTTGACAGCCAGCAAGACAGATGATGAGCTGCCCTTGATCAGCCTTAAACAAAGCTTTGTGCCTTGAGAAGCCGGAGACTCAAAAGCCCCAGTGAAACCTATTCATCTAATTGCTAAGCAATCAGCAACAGCCCCCACCCCCCCAGCATTTGAGCATTACAAAGGGTTCCCCAGCCCCAGCTCCTTCTTATTAGAGGCAGCGTTGGGAATTGTTGCTTAATAGGCTGCTTGGGATACAGATCTGAATATTTGATGTTTGGGGGAAGCAGAGGTGAGCCAAGAACAGGAAAAGGAGATGAGAATCCACAGCACAGAGACCTCCAGACAATGCACCAGTGACGGCAGGGAAGGCTCACACCAAGCCAGTCCCTACTCGAGCTCTTCCCAGTCCTCCTTGTGCTGTCTGGTAACACAACCCTTGCTCAGAGCATCCTGCCCTGGGATTTACCTCTTCCAGGGAAGCCAAGGAATCCAGCTCTGCCTCCTCCTCCTTCAGGACTGGTCTGTCCCTTGACCTGTCTTACTGATGGCTGAGCTGTCCCTAGAGTGTGGGTTCTGGAAGGCAGTGACGCTCCAGTTCTCCCTTTCTTGTGATCCCATGGTGGCTGCTCTGATTCCAGTCCCTGAGCCCAGACCGGCACAGGAATCACAGCACCTGGAGCAGAAGGAGCTCAAGAAAGTTGTCCAGCCCAACCTTGATGCCAACCAGAGCCAGGCATGAGGCTTGTCCTTGAGAGCCTCCAACACTCCCATACACAACAGCCAGGGATCCACACACTTCGTGCCCATCCATAGGCCAGAGCTTTGCCAAGCCCAGGCTGGCCATGAGAGCACTAACTGGGAGAGATAGTGCCCAGAGTTATGAAAGAATAGCTGCCCTTCTGCCTCCGACCTGCTTTCTGTCTTCTTTGTATTGATTTTCTTTTTTTCCTTTTCATCACTAAATTAGAAGTGACTCCCAGGACCATTGCTGTGCTGGGAACCCTGGCCCAGAAGGCAGCAGATCCCAGCCCTGTCCCTTGGCACTGCTGCTCTTGCAGGAGGAGCATGGTTGTTCCCAGTGGGGGAAAGACAAAGTGCCTGCACACCTCCGTGGGGTGCCGTGGCACAAAGCAGCACCACACTGACCAAATCCCCAAGGGCTGGTCCATTATGGGATGAGCCTCCGCAGCTTCTGGGAATGTCACGTCGTGCTGGCTCGTGAGGGAAGGGTACGGACACCCTCCCTGCTCCTCCTGCGCCTCTGTGCACAGGCATCACCTGGGCTCTGGGGAGGAAGGCAAGTTCTGCTCCTCTCGTCTCTTGGCTGTCATGGCCTTCTCTTCTCTGGGGGAAAAAACAGTGGTGTGAAGGCAAAGGGAAAAGCAAAGCAGGCCTGGTCACACTGTTCAGCCTGTGCGTGAGGAGTAAAGCGCTGCTGCGGCCCCTTTGCTAATCGTATCAGCCAGCGCTGACCCCGTACGGCCTTTGAGGAGGGAGACTGTTATCATTCCCTTCAGATTTTCTCCTTCTTTTTGACCTAGATTTCACGTTCCAGAAATAGCTTTCTCTGACATACCAGCAGGAAGGGGATTAGAGAGAGAGAGTGTGTGTGTGTGTGTGCGTGTGTGTGTGTGCATGTGTGCGCACACACCAGGAAAAGACTTCACTGGTGCACGCTCCATCAGTGTTTGTAAGGGAGAAAGCAGTACATGTGCACATTCCATCATCTAGTCATATGTCTGTAGGACACAAAGAAATTTGTGACAACTGTTTCTCTCCAGCAGCTCATTTTTCACCTTGAATCTTTTCCTTTGTATTACGGGAACTCCACGGTGCCCAGACAGTGCTCCCTTTCTCCCAGGAAGCCTGTACCCCAGATACAACCCTACTCTCCAACTCCACCCCCGAAACAAAAACAGCTCTGTCCTCCTGCCTCTGCAAAGCTGTGCTCGGTGCTCTGCTGCCACATTTCTGCTGCACTACAGGCAGCACCCAGCGCAGCGAGCTCTCGTTCTGCTGCCTGCACGTGTCTCTCTGGCACCCAGGAACAGCTCCGATGGGTTTGAGCCCCATGGAAATGCCACTTGCCCGGATGCCCGGGAGAGGGGAGCTGTAGCCCACCTGAATGCTGTGCTGACACAAGCAGGCACAGGGGAAGTGGAAGTGGCTGCCTGTAGACTCAATACTGGGAAGTGAGCACAGCTCCAAGCCTGCCTTCTGCCAGCAGGGGCCATCTACCAAGGAGCAGAAAGACCCCTGCCAGTATTTTCCTTTGGTCAGAAAGCCAAGTCTGCCTTGTTACTTGCTCTTCAGCCTCGAGGGCAGGAAAGGAAGTCAGTAGTGCTGTCTGTGTGGGAGAGGGGAAACCAAAGCACCAAGAAGTGCCTCAGCTTGCTCAGAGCCTCTAGGAGAGCAGCAGGGAGCCCATGCATGCTATAGTGCCCTGCCCACAAGGCCACGCTGATCGGAGAACAATGTGCCGGGTACAGCAGACACCTCAGGTCTCTTCTGAGGCTGAGGGACCTGGCAGTGTCCTGGCACTCCAGCCCTGCTGCCATCCATGTAAACCGGGTGAGCACAGAGCTGCCCTGGTACCAGGCAGGCACAGTTGGTGCTTTGTGTCCCTGATGTCGGCTCCATGGCCGCAGGGCTCATGTCACCGCTGGAGCAGCCCAGCAGCAGCCATCTCAGCTGAAACACACACGCGTGCCAGGGACTGGGGGAGATTGGTCAGGCCAGGCACCCCGGCCGGAGCATTTGCAGGCTTTCAGACAGCGCATGCAAATGAGGATTTCTTTGTGTGTGTTTCTTTTGTACTGGGTTGCTTTTCCTCTCCTTCATGATTTTCCATTACTTTTTCCATCTACTGCATCGTGACGTGGTCATTCCTGAGGATTCAGGAGGAGATCAGCTCAGAGCATGGCAGAGCCACTCACAGCCCGTGTGGATGAGGGGCTCTCAGTCCAGAGCTGCTCACCACTCCCAAGCCTGGAAGTGGTTGAATTGCAAACAAGTTTTCTTGCCTTCTGTGGCAGGCAGTGGAGGGTGGAGGCCCTGGACTGCAGGTCCCCAGTCTCGGGGCTGACCCTCTGGCAAGATCCTCCTTCAGCCCCACTTTGCTGCCCAGTTTCTGAGAGCAGAACCAGCACATCCTCGGTGATTCCACAGCTGAACACTGAGGGTGGTGGTGGCTCAGCCCTGCCCACTGGAGCCAGCCACGTGTGAGCTCAGTGTGGCATTTCCCAGGGCACTTTGATTTCTCTCTGCTGTGGAGCAGCCCTTCTCCACTGAGCACCGTGAACCCAGCAGGTTGTACACAGAGCATTTAAGGAGCGATGCTGGTAACAGCGAGGAGCTGGGGTGGCACAACTGCTCCTGGCAGGAGCCACGGGACTACACCACTACCCGCAAAGCCACAAGCCCTGCCCGAGGCCAAGCGCTCTGTGGGCAGCAGCGTTGGGCACCGTTCACCCACGCTGGGCTTGAGGGCACCTGTTGCCCATCTGGTGTCAGACCACAGCACGACACGGCTCTGCCCTCCTCCTGCCCCGTGGTCTGGGCGAGCCTCGCACCCAGCTCCAGATGTCTCCACGCAGGGTGGGAGGGACGGCACCAACTGCTGCTCCAGCACCCAGCACGCCTGTGCCCAGGGTGCCAAACCCAGCGCGGCTCTGCCCAGGCAGGCTGGCCCTGCCACCCGCGAGCTGCACCAGCCTCGCTCCCCTCTGCGTGGGGAGGCACAACACACAGGCACCGAGCCCAGCAACAGCACCCGGTGCCCAGCAGGATGGTGCTCGGCTGGCAGATCTGCGACTCGCGCAAACAGCCACCCAGGGACACAACCCCTTCCCCACTGTTCGCTTTTCCACGCGTCTGTGTCTCCTGCCGCTGACCCCGCGCCCGGGCTGGAGCTGGCGGAAGCCGGGGCCGGGCCCCGCGGGAGCAGGGAGGCAGCGCCCGTCCCGGGGAGCGGGGCCCGGGGAGGTGGATTTCGGCCAAATCCGCGTTCGCGTGTGGTGCGAACCGGGGCCGCGCCGGGGAAGCTGTCACCGTGGCTCCAGCGACCGTGGCACGGAGACAAAGCTCGAGTGCGGGGCGGGAGAGGCGCCCGCTTTGTTCGGCAGCGTTCAGCTCCCCCACTCCTGCCACGCACGGGGCTGCCACCGGCACCAGTTCCGGTGCGGGAACGGCAGCCGCCGCCTCCGTCCCTGCTCTCCCACGGCCCCCCGCGTCTGCAGCGGGCGGGACGCGGGGGTCCCGGTTACCGCTCGAGCCGCGCCCGGGCGCCGTGTTCGCGGCGAGAGGCGGCGGGAGG
>JANVCC010000271.1:358171-413518 GCA_025345505.1 Todiramphus chloris collaris
GGGGGGGGAGGGCTCCGGCTGCCTCCGCGCTCGTCTCCGGGGGTGGGGGGTGCTACCCCATCCTCCCACGCATGCCGCCTTCGCTGCGTGGGGGTCCGCGGGACAGCCGAGCCCTGTCTTGCCGGGGCTGAGCTTGGCCTCGGAGCAGGCGGCCGGCGCCGCTGCCTGTCCTCACCGCCTTCCCCGGGAGCTGCCCGCGGCGGGGGAGCAGCGGCAGTGCCGGGCTGCGGCCCCGGCGGCGCTGAGCCGCGCTCTGCCCGGGTGCTGGCGGGTCAGGCGGGGTGCCCAGGCCGGAGCGTAAGGCCTTTGGAGAGTCCCTAGGTGAGGAAATGAAGCGGTGCTTCGGGGGGGGGGGGCGGTCTTCCCCTCAGGGGACACAGCCCCTTTCTTTAAGGTGCTGTTTGGATTCTTCCTCCCCTCGAGAAGAAAAGGGTATTGTTTGGGCGAGGCACGAAGCTTCCGCGCCCGTGGCTGCTGAAGGGTGACATTTAGCAGTGCAGTGAGCTGTCACCTGGCCAGAGCAGGCATTGAAAAGTCTCTTTTTTAGCCTGGGAGAACAGGTCCTGGCTGGAGCTGACTGGTGTTGCACCTCAGCATCGGGCTGCCCTACGTTAAGGGTTTGGGCCAAGTGCCTCCGAGTTTGGCTGCAGGTATAGCTCAGGTGTTGGTGTGCTGACTTGGAGGGGATGTTATGGTTGGTTTTGAGCAGTAAGTAAATGTAGATCTTAATTTCTACTTCTGTCTTCATTAAGAGGTTTAAAAAGGAGGATTATTACTGGGATGCTCTTGATAGGTCTCATATTACTTACTCTGCAAAGGTACAGACCTTGACCCCAGGTTGTGTGGGAAATGTGTATTTGAAACAGGAATGGAATTAGGATCTCTGAATCCTGAGCTGTAACTTGCCACTTGGGGGAGGAAATGAAGAAAAAAGAAACCAACCACCCCACAGCATGTGGCATCGGATCCTAAAATAAATTCCAATCCTGTGGGATGATAACAAGCCAGATTGCCAAGTCGTGTAAGTTGGCAGACTTGACTTCAGAGGGTCCAAATTACTTAGCTGGTAATCATTCTTCCAACAGGAATTTGGTGCTATGAAGTTACGCGTTCTTGAATGCGTGGAGAAAAGCAAGCCCAATTAGTGATCCAATCTAGCCTGCTTGCCTTTCAGATGAAGATAATGTATGCATGTGTACTCTGCAGCGGTACACGGGTGTTCAGAAGAAGGTTAGCCGCAGAGTTTGTCACGGAAAACCTAAAAGCTTCTCTTGAAGGTGCAAGTGCTAAATTGTTATATGCTGGTTTTGCACCTACAGCTTGCTACTTCTAATCTGCTTTTGTAGTGGCAGTGTGAGAGGTTTCGGTGTAGCTGGGGGTCCCAGGATCTGTAACTTGGCCCCTGAAGTGCTGGGGTGTAACTCCTGTGCAGTGTGCTAACTTTGAAAGGAGGTGTGTGGCCCCTGCTAGCTTCTTATCACCTGCTATCAGGAACTTGAGGAGGAACTTGATTTCTGTTCTGTGTGGATTGACTACCTGGAGAATACTGAGAACAGGATGGGATTCAGTAAACCACGAAGGCCAACAGGTGTAGCTGGTGTCCCCAGCCCTCTCTAGCTGCTGGGGCAAACATTGTCAGCTGCTGGGGAGAGCCTCTGTGTTGCTGTGCAGCTGTGGGTGACTCAGGAGTTGGAGGCTCAGTTGCTTAATCTGTGCATGCAGTTTAGATTTGTGGACACTTCTGACTACTTAGCTCAAGGTTATTCATCCGTTGCTCCAGCCTAACGTCTAAGGCATGGGAGACCTGCTGTTCTGTGAGCTTATTCTTAGCTGTGCGTGCTGCTAGAGCAATATAATTTTTAAAAACTTTTAATAGCTAACTAATAACTGTTGAGCACTTACAAGTAACTGTGTGTCAGTTCTTGTCTCCTGTATAGATTTTTCCTGTTGTTTGAGTCCAGACTCAAATAGTTTGGAGTGAGCTATTCACGGGACCCTGTAGAAGTCATTCTCTGACAGTTTTCCTAGTAATGTGCTGCCTGCCGAAGTCAGGATGCAGAGCCGAGCTGCAGCAGGGCTTGGCTTTGTCTCCTCAGCTGATACTTTTGCTCTGTGCAACCTGCACAACAGCCTCGAATATTTTTTAATGGATTGAGTGGGCATAATTGGATTCAGTGCAGTGCAAGTTACAATAACATATGTGAGCTGGAAGGATTAAGGCTGTGCAGGCGGGTGGACTTGTTGAAGGAAAATCCACTTTAATTTCTGCAGTGAAAAGTTGTCAGTGTGTTTCCTATCAGAGCAGATTTAAAAGGGAGGGGAGAGATGCTAAGTGTCATTACTGTTTGCTTTGGAAGGCGATTAGAGCTCCAGGCTGTCAGATGAAGTTCTGTGAAGTCTATAGTTGGGCTTGGGGATGAGAACGGAGAATTTGGGTCCTTCTGGAAGAGCTCACTGAGTTTATCCTTCCCCTTCCTCCAGGTCTCCACACCAGCATGCTGCCTGGAGAGAGGGAGCAGGGAGACAGAATGTCAGGGGAGACAGAATGGCACCAGGGTGTTTGACATAAGCTGCCTTTAAACGAGTGGAAGTTAAACTATCTGCAGATGGGCTAGTTAATGAGGAGAGGGGAAATTCTGTCTGTTTCAATTTGTCTTGAAAAATTAATGACTTTCTGGCCCTTTGTTGCAGGTGGGTGCACTAAGTCACCCTTCTGTCCCCTGGGAAAGCAGTGGGCAAGGGGAGCAACAGCCCCATGGCTGAAATCCTGACCAGGGCCCTGTGCTTCACTTCTCTGGTCTGTCTTGTAAGGCTTGTAAATCCAAAAAGCACCATTTCAAAAGCATTTGCAATTTCCACTGAAAAACAAGGAGGTAACTGCTCAGGTACCTCTCCCCACACCAGTCTGGTCTCTGAATTTATGGGCAATATAAAGTAGCACAGTATCAGTGCCTACGCACTGCAGCGTGGGCTGCGAGTCTGCTATCAAGGATGGGTGACAGGCAGCCCTAGGGGAAGTCATGGTCCCCCAGAACTGGAGACTGATCTCCAGAGAGGACAGGGCTGTATGTTATGGGCTGCCAGGCCTCTTCCTGAATTTCCTTGCAGCATTTAAATACTGTGAAGGAAGGCAACTGAGTTCTGATTCTCTTATGCTTCCCCCTGGGGTTTTTGGTGGTGGGCTTGGACTTGCACTGTGAAATCGCCAGTAAAGGCACAGGAGGGCACATATGTGTACCTGGGTGCAAGAAGGGTGTCTGATACCTGTCTGGGTACTGCACCCTGCCTGTTGCTGCCTCATCTTAGCAGATGGTGCATACAGGAACTTGGTTATCCTCATGGCTGTACCAGTCTCTGGGGGCTCGGTTTGTCAGCTCTTCTGGCAACACCAAGAAAACAAAAGACTCACCTGAGACAGGCTGTAGGTTGCTGCATCAGCCAGCAGTGCTCAAAAGGGAAACAGTGTAAAGATGCATAAATTTTAAACATTAGCACCACTATTTACATCAAGGACATGTTGATTGTTAGTCTTGTGTGTCTTATTTATTACTCTTCGTTAAGACATCCAGGTTTCACTGCAACAATCTTTTCTTCTGAACCTAGTTCTAAGAGATCAAAGTTTAAGCTATTGTGGTGTCTCCAGTTTGAAGTTGGCCAAGAAACTTGAGTAGTGAATGTTTCAAAGGTAAATTCTTACTTGTGGTGCAAGTCTGTCAGAGCTGGAATTAAAGCAAAGATGAGAAGGTGCATATGCCTCTCTAATGATGTGCTGTCACGGTGCAAGGTGCCATCTGATGAAAGCTGAGAGGTATTTAAGAGCTGATGAAAGTTGTTGTCATAAAATTAGACAAGCTTCTAAGAATTATGTCTTGTTTTTACATTCTGGGAGTGGTTAAGGACCTAACTGAACAGAGCCTGAGCAGGGCATTTGCTGTACTCTGGAAGGATCTCCAGTCCTGAAACTTCCTACCCAGTGTGGGCAGACCGACAGCTATGTTAAATTGGAAGTTACAATTGGGAAGTTGAAGCCTGGATATTGCATCCCTCTCAGGCCTTGTATATGAGACAACTGTGTCTGGAGCTAGAGAAGGTGTCCCAAAGGCTTCTGTGGAGTTGTCCTCAAGGGGTTTCCCAGAGTCTCTTCTGAAGGCGTGTGAGGAGCCGTGCCACCGCCCGCTTGACTGCCAGGTTAGTGCTGCTGTTGTGGAGAACAGTGTGTGTCAGGGCAGCTCTGGAGCCAGCAGAGTGGGTCTCTCTCTCTTCTTGTAAGGTTGCTTGGGTAACTGTTTTGTTGGGAAGCCTTCTCTTCCTTGTTTGAACCCTGAGGCTTTTCTCAGTCTCTCAGCTTGGCCCAAACATGGGGTCCCGAGTCATGACATTTCTGTTCAGGAACTCTTCCAGGTTTTGATGCTCTCTATTGAATGTCTACCAGCGCTTTCTTGTCTGACCTGCCACTTAGCAGCAGTCCCGGGCTGGGAATTTTGGCCTCTTAGCACTGCTATACTGAGCAAAGCAAGCTCTCTGGCAGCAGGGAGCTGGTGTAGTGCCCAGCCTTGTACAGCGTGGTCTGGGACTTGCCGGGGGAGAAGGTGGATTTGGGAAGCTGGGTACTAGTAGAACAGAGCTGGAGAGCTTTTCCCGGTGGCTCAACAGCTGCTTATTCTGATTCTTTGGAAATAAGACTGTGTTGGACAGTTCTCAACACCTCCTGAGCTCTGATATAGCTACTTTGATTTGAAAGCATTCCATTTGAGTGACCCCCAGGTCTGCAGTATGCCAAGAGCAAGGCCTCGAGCAGGGAAATCCTGGATGCTGGGAAGCAGGGGTCTGGTCACCAGCCTCCTGTTGCCTTGGCCACAACACTGCTGCTGTTGGCCTTTGCCCTTGGCACCAGGCTCCAATGTCTGCATCTCACAGTCGCTCTGCAATCTTCTGGGGCATTCTGGAGGTTGCTGGTGCTAATAGTGGTATTGTGCCACACATTAGCTTTTATCACTGCTCTGTTAATGTGCTTAGTGGAGATGAGTGCTGCAGAATGCTCTGGGCTGCTAAGGGGCGGCTGCCAAAGAGGCTCCCACAGCCCTGCTCTCGCACAGGAGCTGTTCTCGCACAAGTCAAATACTGAATCAGGCGATGGGGGAAATTGGGTCTGTGGGGGAACAAACCAAAGAGCTTGTCTGTGTATCTGTCCTCGGTCGCCTTGCTTGTGTAACTGCTGGTGCGAATGCTGCTCCCTGCCAGACGGGCACGTTGCGCACATGCTTGTGTGTGTCTGTGACAGGCCTGTGTCTCCTCTGGTCTGTGACAGGCCTGTGTCTCCTCTGGTCTGTGACAGGCCTGTGTCTCCTCTGGTCTGTGACAGGCCTGTGTCTCCTCTGCCCTGCTCGGTCACTGTGCGGGCATTGGCTGGCAGGGAGCTCCCCGGTTCCTGGGTGATGCTCCGGGTGATGCTTTCACTCCTCCTTGCAGTGTGTCAGTGGGACAATGTCCCGGTGGCATCAGGGCTGAAGAAATCTGCGGGCTGAGGAGATGAAAGGGAGGCAGTGCGCTCGGCGGAGGGCAGCAGGGCCGGAGCCGGCCAGGCTCCCCAGCAGCCGCGGGCTGAGGCCGGGAGGTGCCCGGAGCTGCGGGAACGGCCTCAGAGCGGCTTTCTCACGGCCGCATCCATCAGTGACGGGGCGTCCCGGTCCCGCGGCCTCAGCAGAAGCCTTTGCGGTGACTCGGGGGTGGCTGCAGCCCCGCGGGCTCTGCCCGGAGGCCCGTCCTGGGCCTCTCCTCCCCCGTCGTCTGCCGCTGCTCGCCCGGGGCGGGCCCGGCCCGGCCCGCGCCGCTCCCCTCGCTCCGTCCGCGCTTTCCGGCCGCCGCTCTTTGCAGCAGGGCCGTAGGGCGAGGTGAGGGCCGGGCCGGGCCGGGGGTGCTGAGCTCTCCGGGGCGGGCCGGGGCCACCTGCCGGCGGGGAGCTCCGCTCCGGAGACGGCCCGGCCTCGGGCTCTGCCGGTTTCTCCGGTTACTGAAGGCGCTCTGGGCGGCGGCGCTGCCCGTGCAGCCGGGAGCGGTGTGAGGGGGGACGCCCCGAGCAGTGCCGGAGCTCCGATGGGCGGGCGGGGCGCTGCCCCTCTGCCGCGGGCCGAGCTGGAAGGGCAGCGGGCTGTGGAGCGTACCCGGGGAACTCTCCCTGGGCTGTCAGCCTGGGTGTCAGGCACCAGCGAGCTTTAAAAGGCGAGGAGGAAAGTGCCCGCCTGGCTTTCCCCCTCCTTCAGAGCTGCTCTCGGTCCCATCGGCGGCAGGTTGACAGCCGTCCCGCTGCGGGCCCCAGGCACAGGGCAGCGCTCCATTTCCCGCAGCACACGTGTGGCACAACTCCAGTGGAGCTGGTGGAGTCCCTGGCAGCTTGCTGTGATGGGGCAAAGCAGAGCTCAGACTAATGAGGCCTCCTCAAATGAAAGGACAGAATTGGGCCAGACATTTAGGCTGTGTCTGTTGTGACAGCAGTAAACTTTGAAGCACTGTCTCCTTTCTTCTGGCGCTTACCTTTGATTTTATTTTTTAAGGGCCCTGAATATCTTGGTTGCTGGAAGAGGCAGCTCTAAAAATAACTTTCTAAAGTCATTATTTTTGCTTCTCTCAGGTTTCTTTCCCTTCTGCAGCTCATATGTTTTTCTGGTGCTGCAAGGCTGGGTTCCTACAGGGAATAATGTTTTCTAGTTCCTGCTCTGTTAGCAAGCGTGTGCTGGCTCTGGGTGACAGTATGTGCTCTGACAGCGGGAGGGGGCGATTACCACTCTGGGTGAATGAGTTCACTTACCAGGAACACTGAGGCCAGAATGAACTGAAACCTTTTTTGAAGGGTAGGACTCTAGCTTCTGAAAACTGGAGCTGCTCAGGTGCAGAAGGAAGCCTGCAGGAATGTGTGCATCTGTTGTTTGAACCAACTGTATTCACAGCAGCAGTGGCTTGAGGAAGTCCCATTGTCCCATTTCTCTGAAGTGTGCCACAGGACAGCTTGTTTTTAATGGTTGGGTCAATGCTGGCAAGAGCCCCAGTCACTGTTAACGCCTTAACTCAAGTCCTGCTGTTGTACATGAAATTAAGTTGACCAGACTGAAGTAGGAGCTTGCAGAAGTGTTGTGTACAAAGACTCTCACTTGGATTATGACCGAGAACTGCTGCTGCTGCAGTTTTTGAGTGTACCTGTTAAACCTATTTTATGCTAATTCTTATGGTATAATGCTTTTCAGCTTCACTTTTTTTAAGCTAGCTCAATTAGCTTTAGCCAGCTGTGCTCCTCAGCACAAACCAGCTGCTAACCTGGTTACTGCTCAGCCTCTGGGTGCTGGGAGCTTCCCAGTACTAGGGACTTGGTGCCCTTGCTCAGAGTGGCATGCCTCTCCCACCAAACTGTGGGAGAGCAGCAGAAGGTCTGCTCACTGCAGCTCTGGGAAGCACCATTGCCCTTGAAGTTTTAGTCACGAGTGTGCTCAGTGTTCGAGCTGCTGTGTTGGGTGCTGCTCTCCTCACTCCAGGCAGCCTGACTTCATGCTGTGACTTACACCTTCAAGCTTGCTTTCTTAGAAAGTATACCCTAAGCTTGGATTTTGGACTGCTTCAGCCTTTAGGCTTGCACGAGGAAAGAAAAATGCTGTGAATATACTGAATGTAGCTAGTATCTAATGGTCTGAATCTAGGGACAAGCCTGAGGTGCCCAAGGTCTAAAGCCTGTTGATGGTACACTCATGATTAGCTGCTCTGCCCTGGGAACTTCCTACAAGGTTTGCCTTGCTCCTGGCCACTCTGGAGCAGCTGTTATCTCTGGGACTGCAGCAAGTGCTTCCTGGTGAACATGGGTGGAGAGAAGCCAGGGAGTCACATTTGGCTTAATGTGCCTCCAGCAGCACCGTAACAATTTAACTTACTCTAGCAGAGATTGCTCCTGTATGTCTCTTACTGAGTCAGAGGTTGAAAACAACATGGTGTAGGTGCCTGGGGAGTCTGGATCTTGTTTGTATCATCGTCTGCTTCAAATCCTGAGTGTGCTTCATCTTTGAAGGTGGAGTCTCAGCTGGCATAAGTCACTATGGACTGGTGGCCTTGTGTTGGCTTCTTTTGTGTGTTCCCCCCCCCCCGTGTGTGAGGTGGTGCTAGTGGTAGCAAGTCAGAAGGCACTCAGGAGGCTTTGTTTGAGCATGATGGGCTGAGAAGCCTCCTAAGTTTGTGGGCAGGCTACAATGGAAAGGCGAACTTGACATGAGGGGAGAGGAAAAATGATCTTTCTTATCCAGGCTGTGCTTGGTGTTCTTTAGAGCCTGGAAAGAAGGTAATGATGTCATGGGTTTTCCAGGCAAGAAGAGGTTTCTTTATATTTAGCCATGGTTGGGGCATTTTAGGTTCTCCTGGCAAACTGCAAGCAAGGTTTTTATTGTTGGAATGATGTACTTTCTGTAACAGCTTCTCTTATTTCTGTCAATTACTATGATTCCAACCACAAAAGAGCTTTCTTGTTCTAATTGGCCTCCTCCTGTTCATATTCAGTTGTGTTGCTGTGTCACCATGGAGACAGTCATGATGTCACAAGCTGTGGCATCACCAAAAAGTGGCTGGGAGGCAGTTGTTAATATTCCCCCACACTTTGTCCACTCCAGTAATCCATAACTGGGAGGAGAAGGCAGAATGGCTCACTATGGCAAGATCCAGAGGTTTCAAATGAGCCTGGATGACAGCTGCAATTTTAAGGCTGTTTCTTCAGCAGTGACGGCAGAAGAGGTATAATATAACCACTTTCTACAAACTCTCTTCACTGCTCTGTTGAGCTCACTTTAAATAAATGTCAGGAATCCCAACATCTCCAGCTATTGCTGTGCTGCTTCACTCAAGCCCTGTTAACAAATATTCTTGACACTGAAAATGCAGGTACCCACTGGGCCTCCTTCCAGTCATGCTGTGACGGGCTCGGGGCTTCATGTGGCTGCCTAGCGAGTATAGCAGGCTTGCCTAGCTAGTCCTGACAGCAGAAAACCTGACCCAGCTCTAGGGTGACCATTTGAGGAGTATTTTGGGGGTCTCTTGACTTTCCATTTAATAAATATTCCTGAGATAGCTGTCTCCCATGTGGGAATACTTGAAGAACGTAATGGGGTAGTTGGGCTGCTGAGTGCTGTGGGATGAGATCATGAAAGCCAACAGGATTTGGCTTGTGTGACCTCATGAATGAGCTCAGTGGAGATGGTAATGTAGCAGAGACCTGGGCTTCTTCCATGGCTTAATTCTGCTCTTTGCCAACATGCTTTCTTGCTTCCTGAATTGTTACTGTGAGGCCTGCAAGGACCTGTTCTGCTCTGTGCAGTCTCTTCCATGTGTCTGTCCTTAGCTTGACCCACTTTCTTGTAAGGGGTCTGGCTGAGAGCTTGGCACAGTATACTCAATCCTGTGTCTCTGAGCTGTAACAGCCTGCTCGAGTATTACTGATCTGGTGAATGTGAGGTGGGATAGTCTTCAGTGCCTGACCTGGCAAGCAGGTAGCTATTGCTTTCCAACTCTTTGTCATTTTTGACAAAGCTGTGTGATATCTATCACAGCAGCGTGTTACCTGTCACTTTTCTGCTCGTACCTGTCTGATATGAGGGAGGGGAATATGCAGATTTTCCCTGGATGTGAGGTGGGGAGGCTGGGATGCTCTCAGTGCTGGGTGCTGGCCCCTGCTACTCAGCAGGGACCCTGTGCACTGCACCCACAGGGTTTGGCTTGGGCTGCTCTCAGTTGTAACCTACTCAGGCCAGCTCTTGCTTGGCAAGCACAACAGAACATTTTCTCCCTTGTTTGTTTTAAGCAGCCTTGTGTTCAGACAAAAGGGATAAAATGTTATTTAATGTGGAAGTTGAAACAACCTGACTTTTTCAGGGTGAAAAAAAATTCTGCCTGTTTTCCTGCAAGGATCAAAACTGTTTTCCAGCAGTTTTGCTGACAGACCTTTTTTCTAATTTACCTTCTGAATTGCTGGGGTTTAAGATGAAAGACTAGAGCAGCTCATAGCTTGAAGACAAAGTGGTTTTCACCATATCTATTCCTTGGAACCCTTGATAAGTGTCCTGTTCAGGGGGAAAATGTGACTGAAAAGCAAATTGCATTTGAATCATACTAATTTGTAATGCTGTTGATCATAAAATAACTAGCTGTCTGTCCAAGGATGAGAGAACCTGCTTTTTTAACCCACATTGATTAAACACTGTAGAGGTTAGGAAATGTTTTAGTTCTTTCCTGACACTGGTCACATCTCTGCTGACTGCTACATGGGCTGTGGAGCAACCTACACCCAGCCTACTTGTCTCTTAAGATTTATGACTCTACAGTTACTTTAGAGGCAGAAATTAATGTGTAAAGGTTTGAGATTGAAATTGTTTAGGACTACAATTTGCAGAAGCATGTCGTTCAGGAAAATAGTTAAAAGCTCACCTCCAAATTATGCATAGTTTGTAAGTTTAGCTATATTTATAGCATGCTTTCAATTTTCGGTATGTATAGAAAACTACCTCATCTATGGGAAGGGTAAGATGAAGTTTCCCTTAATACAGCAAAAGAGACAATTCCGATTTGGTGATTTCCATTAAAGGCTAGGAATAGATTGCTTCCTAGGAGGAAACTTGTCCTTCTGCCCTTACTTCTCTAAGCACAGTTAACCCCAACATATTCCTTTATTACAGGAACCCCTGCTCTGAAATGGCTTGTTCTTTCAGATTAGGACTCTGCATGGAGTTTCTTATCCCCCAAGCTTGTTTGTGCCCCAGCAGGTTAACTGGGGATAATTTTATGGATGAGCCCATGATCTGATATGCTCAGTTGCTCTGTTCTTATGCCAGTGATGACTTTTGGCAGACCTGAATGCAGAGAGTACATCAGATAATCTGACCACCATATAATTTCCACTGCTAGGTTCTGAATAATCCATTATAGATAGTGAGTTTGTTAGAAGATGCTGTGTAGGCTGCTCTTGTACCTCTTGTCTTTCAAAAATCTGAAGAACCTGACTGAATTAATGATCTTTTTTGGTGGTGCCTGGAAGCTCTTCCCATTTTCACTGTTGCTTCTAGCAGGTAACTCCTGCTGGTGAGGAATGGGGGCATCTGGCTCTGTAATGGGCTGAACAGGAGCAGCTCTCTTGGGTGACAAATCTCTTGGTGTTGCTTTCTGCTTGGTTCTTCCAGGCTTCTGCTACAAAGCTGAAAGAAAACTAGGTCATTGTTGTGCTGGTTTGGGGAGCAAGCCAACGGGAGGAGAGGCAGAGACCCCTGCCTCTGTCACAGCTCTGGCAATGCCAGGGTGGCAGGTTTCCTTGCAACTGGTCTGCAGCCTCTCGCCTCCTTCTGCTGGTGGAGCTACACTGGCCACCTTGCACTGCAGTGCAGATGCTTTAACCTTGGCCAGTATCTGCTTCCCCCCCAGCAAACACCTTCCCTCAGTATTTGCAGGTTGCTGAATCCCTCAGCCTGGCTTGGCCAGTGTCTGCTTTCCCTTGCAGAAGGGAAAACTGGCCCACTAGCCAAGGCTGGCTGAATACTTGAGGATGGGAACAGAAACATAAAAGCTAATACCCTGCAAACTCTTCTACTGAGTTTGCTGAAATTTAGATGTGGGCACATACCCTTTAAAGTCTACCTTTCTAGATGGTCACTTGCTCTTTGCTTTTAGGTTTGGATCCTGCTTTACCACCCTGCAAGTGGACGCTGTCAGCTTTTGCAGAATAACGCTGCAAAATAGTATCTGAGAGACTCGGGGAAATGGCATTCCAGCCTGAAAGATAAGGTCCTGAAAACTGCTACAAGTTCCTCTGGGCATCTTTCCAGTGCCAAAGTTTCAGGCTTTCTTTCAGCAGCAGTCAGTTAAGGGTTGTGACACCAAGTGCTTGTTCGGACCGTAAGGCAACAGATTGCGTGCTGTGTGCCGGGGCCTGGAGAAGAAAATCAAGATGTCTTGTGTGATCTCTGATAAAGACTTTGAAACTAGATCTGCCAGATCCTGTAGCAGTGATCGGCATGTTATCCTGGTTCACAGGTAAACAAAGCTCCTGCAGACATCACCCAGAGACAGAGGTTACCACAATACACATTTATGCTCAGCCTGTTACAGAGAAATGCAGGTGATGTGGAGCTGGCGGGTGCTCTGAAGTAGGTGATGAAATGTGAAGTTACTTAATTTCTGGAAGCCTCAGGTTCCCATCTAGCTAAGCTGCTGTGCTTCAGAATGAGAGGGGACTTTTTCCTTGGGGTCTCTCCTCTTTGTAACTGCTGGTGAGTGGAGTCCTTCCCTTTGCTTTAAATTTTCTTCTCGTCTGTTCTTTTCTAGCCACTCAGCAGAAGGAAAATAGCTCAGTGAACCGAGGTCTGTGCCTGCCTGGGCTCTTTACACTCACACTGAGCACTGCTTACTGCTGTGGTGTCATGTGCAGGGCAAAGTGGACAAGGATAACACTTGTCTGCATTTAGTCTTAAAGATCTCCTTGTCTAGCCAGTAGTGGTGACACACTTTGAGGATGTGAATCACTTCTGTGTCAGTGGTATTGGCATATTTTAGGCAGACTTGCTGCACTGTGCTTTGTGCAACACTAAGAAATGTTAAAGATAGAAAGGAAGCATAGCTGGGTAATACTGTCAGATGCATTTCTTGATCTCAACTCCTGCTGCTTAAAGCTGAACTGTCAGTTTAACTTCAACAGCCTTAAAACTGGCTGGTGCTTAATCCTGTTTGCAGGATTGCAGGAAGCTTGTGCAAAGCTATTAAGTTTGAAAACCTGTACAGCTGGCCACAGGCAGTGTTACCTCCTCCAGTAAGGGTCCCCAGAAGCCACAACTTGTGTTTAAGCTGTTGCCCAGATCTTCCAAGTCCTTGGAGGTTTTCATGGGGAGTGAATGAATGTATGCAGGAGGGAGCTGGTCTGTGTTGGTTCAGGAAATACCTGTGCCTGCTGTTCTGGCACATGGGCAGGCCCGTGGTCACATTCTCTCTGCTCTGTCCATGCAGTTGGCTTCAGTTATTAACAGCTTTTCTTATTTGAAAGGGCAGTGGGTGCTGTTCAGTTGGCCTCTCATACTGAGGTTCTCTGAGCCTGTTCATCCATACCACAGCTGGTTCATGCCAAACTCAGCACTGCTTTTGATTGAGTGTGGCTGCTTATGGCTGCCTTGACCTGGAGTTTGTCTTGTGTAATGCATCAGTGGCCAGTGAACAGGGCCGGGAGGCTGCGGGGAAGTGCTGACTGCAGTTCTCATCTCTGTGGGTTGATTCTTTCGTTGCTGATTTTCTGCATCTCTTAAGTGGTGAAGATCAGAGCTAGGGTTTTCAAGTGGCTACCATCGGTAAGTGTAGGAAGGAAACAGTCCAACAGTATCTGTTGAAGGGGGAACTCTGCATGTTCTGCAGTAGAACTTGTGTGTGTGGGAACTCTGGTCTCTCTGCTCAGTTTCTGCATGTTCCAGTATCTAAACTAGAGTTCCTTCTTCTTATGGGTGAGATTTAGGAATACATTTCTTAGCTGGCTTTATGGTGAAGTCTCATTGATGAAACAAGGAAGTGAATTTCATTAGTCTCTGATTGGGAGGTCTCATTTTTCTAGTATTGATAAACAGCTCCAGAAAGCAGGATGCTTAACACATCTGAACTGGTATTTGGTAGTCTGCTGGGTACCAGCGTATGAAAATCTAGGCCACTGTTCTCAAAGATACTGGAAATGACAAACTTCAAGTGCTGTGATTCCAGCTCTGCACGTGTTCCTTCGAGTGCAGTTGCTTAGCTGTGTTGAGGTTGTGGCTGTGTTTCTTGTCTTGGAGAGACAGCAAGTGCTTGTTGCTCACCTTGTTAGGCTGGGGAGAGTCTGCAGCGCTCGCTAGCAGTAAATGGAACAGGGATGGGAAGGGGGCAGCTGGGTTGCTGTCATGTAGGGAAACTTGGGCTTAGTTGTGGTTATGTTTTTTAGAAGTGTAATCTCCCTCCAGAGTTTTGTGCTGTGCCCTCTGTTTGTCTCTTGCTTTCTGTTTTTCTTGTTCCCTGGAGCCTGCAGGAAGCTTACAGGTCAACCTCCCTCCCAACACTGGGACATCACAGGATGAAGCCCGACTTACCAGGTACCACAACCAACCTGATACCTTTAAAACTTCAGAAGCAATTATTATTCCATGCTGTTGCTCTTTGCACTATATTGCTCTCACTCATACACCCCTAGTAGAAACTAATGACTGTTCTGATAGTATTGCAGAGGATAACCTTGTATACAGGAAATCTCAAGGAACTGTCAGGCAACTGAAACATTAATGTTTTGAAGCTTCTGGCATCTAATGTGCAAGAACGAAAGCCGAAGGTGGTTGTGTTTGTTCTGGCACAGGCTGTTGAATTAAACCATAAAGCAGTTCTTGCCTTAAAGGAGATTGAGAGCGTTCTCTAAGATCACAGACTTGAGAACTGCAAGGTCACTTCCTCACTAGAACCCATCTCTAGCTTTCAGTGCTATTGTGCTTTCCTCTGTGAGTGCCACGTGTAGGAATGAGAAGGCTATTACTGGAATCAGGCTGGTCACACAAAGAGCAGACCCTTCTAGAATGTAACTTCCTGGTGAAAAAAGTAGCAATCTGGTAACATGAGGCTTTCAGGGATTGTGTGAATTTCTGCTGTGTTAAAATTTGCCTTAAATCATGCTCATACTTCGAGATCACTGCAGAAGTGAGCAAAGAGGAAGATCAGAATGGAATCCTTATGATAAAAAATGGCAGGGTGGTTTTAGTGTGAACAGTCGTACTCCTCTTCCTAGTGCATTCTTGACTATTTCCTGAAATTGGGAGTGTGCACGGACATCGAAATTGGGTGTAGTGATTCTTCTGTGAGTATTCATCAATGATCTCCAGAGGTCCCTTCCAACCCCTACTATGAGTCTAGGATTTACCAGCTCAAATGACTTTAGGCATTTCCTCCTGCGCTGCCATAGCATTTGAACTCTTGCCCTTAATTCTGAACGGGGACCACTTCTAAAGCTGTCTCTCCAACTGAATGGTCCTGGGGGAGAAACTGTGCTGTCCCGGAGACGTGTGTCCTGTCAGACAGTGGTTCTGGAAGGTGTGTTGTGTTTGGAGACTGAGGGGTGACCTCATTAATGTTTATCAATATATAAAGGACAAGTGTCAGGAGGCTGGAGCCAGGCTCTTCTCTGTTATGTCCAGTGATAGGACAAGGGGCAGCGGGCGTAAGCTGGAGCATGAGAGGTTCCAGAGAAACATAAGGAAAAACTTTCACTTTGAGGGTCACGGAGCTCTGGAACAGGCTGCCCAGAGGGGTTGTGGGGTCTCCTTCTCCGGAGACACTCAAAACCCCCCTGGACACGTTCCTCTGACTTGCTCTAGGTGATCCTGGTCTGGCAGGGGGCTTGGATTGGATGATTTTTCGAGGTCCCTTCCAGCCCTTAGCATTCTGTGATATGATTCTGGCTCTCAGGAATGATGACCAAGTGGTGGCCTGCTGTGAGAGGTGACTTGCTTCTGGTGTTCCACCATAGCCCCAAGGACAAGGCGTCCCTACTGTGGGCAGGGGGAGGCTCAGCTTGCAGTTGCTATAGCAGTTGATCCGGATCTTCTGACAATGTATTTAACAGTTAGCTGTAGAAATACCTCCCCTAACTGTCCTCATGGTTGTGTCTGTGAGTGGCAGGAGTAGGAGGGGACGGTTGCGTGGTACCCAAGGGAAATGGCACTTCACAAATTCTTCCAGGTGCCTTGCGGCCTAAACTGCTAACGCTGCAGACTCCTGGAAATTTACTGATGGTGATGATGCAAGCTGCTCAAAGCTTGCAGTTAAATTACCCTGCGAGTGCTCCGCTGCTCCCTTTCGGAGCCTACTCATCTTGGTGTTCCCACGGTTAGATAACTGGCTGTGCCTCTGTTTACAAAACAGTATCCAAAATATCTCATTACTGTTTGTCTCAGCTGTACCGTGCAGCTTGGTTACAGCTGGAAAGATAGAAAAACTGAATCTGCTGAAAGGAGGTTAGACTTTTTTCCTATAACTGCTTTAATGAAAAGTTGTTTTCACTGTCTCAGGTCTTTGGCTTGTTGGTGTGAATCACAGAATGGTAGGGGTTGGAAGGGAGCTCAAAAGATCATCCAGTCCAACCCCCCTGCTAAAGCAGGATCACCTAGATCAGATCACAGGAACAGATCCAGGCGGGTTTTAAATGTCTCCAGAGAAGGAAACTTGTCTTCTGTCATCTCACAGGCATCCTGTATCTTGTGGATGTCTGGGACAGTAATAGAAACAGAGCAGCTTTACATCCCTGTCTGAAGATTGGATTCCTCCTTGGATGTGGTGATGGTGCTGAAGATCCCAGCCCTAGCATGTGGGTAATGGTGTCTCATGTAGGAAGGGTTGTCTGAGCCACTCCTTGCTTGTCTCCCTGCAACTCAGGAAGAGGACAGTGCTGGTGCACAACTGGGTGCTCTGGCACTGGTGGGAGCAGGGGGTGTGGGGGCCAGTGGGCCCTGGGGCAGCCCACTGAGGCCACAGTGGGCTCTGGGGTACCCACAGCCATTTGGACCCTACTGGTTTCTGGGAATGTACCAGCCCCCTCTGACTGGAGGTTAATGCACAGTCAGAGCTGGAGCAAGCAGGAGAGCTTCCAGCTCTTCACCACCTTTGTGTGATTGGAAGACAGCAGAAATCAGACACTTGAAAATTAAAGGCACTTATTCAGTGTTGTCCCACCTCTTTGCTGGCCACAGGACCATTAATTTGGCTTCAAAAGCACCTCTGATTGGATTTGACCTTTGAAAGGCTGTTAGGGGATAAAGGAGATTTTTCCCTTACTGCTGTACAGTGAGAGCTGAGAACAGAGTCGTTCTTCGGGTACGTTGTGGAAGAAGATTAATTCCTGCAGCATGCACTGTAGGTCTCCATTAACCTGTGCTCTAATGGGAGAAGTTTCAGCACTCCCTTTTTCCAGCTCCTTGACAGGCTTATCCCAGCTGTATCATTCCTTGTTGCTGGCAGCAAGTTCAGTGTTTCTTCTGCCTGGCTGCTGGAAGCCACAGAGGAGACCTCTGGTATAGTCATCCCATTCCACTGACCTTCATCTAAAGCCTGGCTGAGACTTTAGAACAGCTTTCTTCTCTGAGGGACAGACCTTTGTGGTGTTTAGTTGCTTGCTATGATATGAAGTATCTTCAATCAGTATCTAGAATGTCTGTTTTAAGTCTTCTGGCATGGCCTAGATCCAAGAAACTTGACTGGGTACATACCCAGCCCTTTAAAAGTGTGACTGGTACATAAACAACCTGAATGCTTTCCTGAAAGTGCTTTCTAGGAAATGTAGATTGTATTGGTTTGTTTCCCAGGCATCGTGAGTGATCCCGAGCTGTTCAAATGTGCTGTCCCCTTCCAGGTGATGCTGAGACCACTGCAGTGTCTGTCTGCCGAGGGTCTGTGCCTGGGTACCGTGCTGTGGTTCACCCTGGAGTGAGGAGGGCAGAGCCGTGTCCCTCTCTGCTGGCACTGTTTCCTGGGCTATCTTGCCATACTCTGACAGAGGCTCCTTCTGGCAAATGGACCTCTGGAGCAGACAGCTGGAAACCTGCTGTGGCATAAGCTCTCCTTGACCCCAAACTTACCATGCCCCACAAATGCTGCTCTAGGTTTGTGTTCCATGATCACAGTTGTGTTATTTCTGTCTGGTGGGACTTGTTTTGCAAAGCCACTTGCTGGACTGAGCCCCGGGGAGCTGCCATGGTGTCAGTCTGTACTGGGTAGCCATGTAGCTGTGTTCTCAGCCGTCCCTTTGAGCTAAACACAGCAAAGGCCGAGTTGGTGACTGCCCTGGAAAGTGTTGGCATTTCATTTGGAAGAGTAGGTTACTGTTACTATGAATTTCATCCTACAGTTGGTCTCGGTGTTGGACAACTGGCATGACAAGGAGTGGCTGCTTTGAATGCAGTAATTTGTTCCAAGCCTACAATTGTTCCCTGGCCAAGTGTGGGGAGGTGGCCAAGTGAGGAAACAACTCCAGCCTTGGGCAGGCTTCAAAGTTTGGCTGGGATTTTCAGAGAAATGTAGAGGTGGGATTTTTTTTAAGAGCTGACACTCATCTCACTCTACTCACCGTGGTGTAGGAGTGAGGTCAGGCCACCTCCAAACACTAGTGTGAGGTCAGCTCCTTACTCCCAGGAGCTATATGGAAGGTCTGAACTGGTTCTCTCCAAACCCATTTTGTCCTTGGTTGGATGAGGAGGCCTCTCCAAGGAGCAGTTCATTTAGCCTGTTCGCTCCATCCTGCCCTTTCGGGAAGAACTTCTTGGCCTGTATGTTTTGGAGTTGTCTTGGCCTCTGTGCTGCAATAGCTGCCTGAATGCTCAGACTTCAGGCAGGGAATGGGGGGAAAAGGGAAGAGGTAGCTACAGATGTGGTCAGCAACATTCCCAACACATACCTACCTGCTTGCTGAAGCTGCTGATAATGTTCTCCAAAGGATTGGTAGCACAGCTCTTAGGTAGGATTGTGACTCTGAAGACCTCTAGCAAAAAGCCCTGTAATTTCTCTTCTGGAACTTAAACTTGGTAAGCTTCTGATAGGTGCAGCAGGGCCCTTCCCACCATAGTTGTTGAATTATTTTGGTACGTGACTGTTCTCTGTCAAGAGTCCAGCAAATCCTGCATTTTCTCCATGGCACTACTTTAGGCTCCTCTCTGACAGAAGATTTCTGTACTTGTTTGGAGCAGGGGCTTTACAATCAAAAATCCCCCATGGACATTTGTGCTGCCTGCTGGGAGGGCAGCTGCCTGAGCCAGCCCCACGGAGCTGCTCGGCGTGCTGGGGGGGGAAGGCTGAACAGGGAGAGGCAGCATTGTGGAAAGGCTTCTTGCGAGGCCGTTCTCCACAGCTAAACCAGCCACCATGGAAAGCCTGCTCTTAAAACTGAAGAATAACTGGGGTCGTATGTCCTTCAGCAGTCTTTCCTGGAGGCCCATCTGACATCTGGTCAGATAGCTGTGCTTCAGCAAGGAGTGAATTCTAAAAACACCTCTGGTAAACTGTCTCTTGCTGGAATAACTTCAAAACTGTCTGACTCAAGGTCATTCTCATCGCCTTCCTCAATCCACTCTAAATCAGTGGTGGTTACCTCCTTCCCACCCTGTCAGAGTTACATTTAGCATCGTGCAATGGGTCGGGAAAAGCCATAATGCCAGTGCTGAGAGCTCTGCTTCACCTGCTTGTTGGTGTTTAGTGTTTACAGGTAGAGTCCTGGGAGGAAGCTCTGTGGAATGTCCTACAGAAGGACCCCAAGGTTTCTGAGTTGGATTTGGACAGTGTTTATTTTGTAGCCGGACCTACACAACCGGTGAGTTGAAAGGAGGAGAGAGAGGAGATTGCTCATGTGGAGGCAAGAATAAATAGGAGCAAGGTGGGAAATGAAGCCAAGAAGACTTCTAGCCTGTAACATCAAGGCAGGAAAATAGCCTGTTGAGCTCCAGTGACATTTAATGCTTTTACTGGACACTGGGTTTTACTGTTAACCATCCTTGCAAGGCCAGGGAGTTTTCATGTCAAATACTGAATTCCAAGCAGCAGGACAGAAAGGAATAGGTCCTGAGAGTGTGGTGGCAGGCAAAACGGCACAGGAACGGTGTAACTAAGACAGTCTATTTTTGTTGCCTAGAAACCAAATCTGCGCTAGCCTCTCCCTCGTGTCCCTGTTCCAGTCTTAGATCTTCAAAGTACCTTTATGGCAGGTTCTGCAAGCTGGAGGGCCAGATGAACGTGGCTGTGGGCAAACAGGTACTGCGTGCATGAATCCAGACCTGCCAGCCAGCTCTGTGGCTGGAAAGTGATGGTCTGGGCTCTTAACTGGAAAGATTACAGGGACTCTTCAGGACTGTGAGCCAGCAACTTGGTGTTTCGGAGCCTCCACTAGAAACAAACTGAGCTGTAAAGATGAAGGCTTGTTGATGGCTTGGAGCTATTTAGGTCACAGATATTAGAGCTTCACATGTGCTTGAAGAAGACGCTCAGTTCGTGCTTGGGATTTGTTGTGCTCTTTCATTTCAGAGCTGGAGCCTGCACAGTGGCTCCTTTGTCAGATGGCCTGCTTGGGTCCCAGAATGAAGTATTCCAGAAAGTGCTGGGTTTACTCCAGATACCCCTCATGGGAGGATGGGAGAAGGGACTATTGTTCTGGAAATGCTTCTGATATTTGAAATTCTTAGGAAATCAAAGCTAGAGATTCTCTGCCTCGGGGAGGCCAGCGTGAGGAACGTCACTGGGCACGCACGGTGCCGGTTCTGCGCGTGCCGCTGCGGGGCTGCTGAGAGGAGCCAGGCAGCTGAGCTCTGCAGGATCCGTAGGTTAGTTCATATGGGAGGGAGCCTTCAGAAATCTAAGCAATGCTAACAGCTGCGCTTTTGAAAGCTTTCTAGTACCCTGCCCAAAAAGATTAGAAGGCTGGAATATTTGTTTAATTGCCTACTCTGACTCCACGGACTTGCCTGCTCAGATCAGGGGGTTTGCAGGGGTGCCTGTTCCGGTTGGTGCAGAGGTACCTGCTGTCAGAGTTGGTGCCAATGGAGATGGGGCAGCCTGCTGCAGTCTTCTGTTTGCTCATCTGATTTATATATTTTTTTAATCTTATAACTAATGCCATATTAAATTGCGAGCTAGAATATGGAATAGTTCTCTCTCTAACATGCAAAGCTTGTCCTGTGCCTCAGCAAACAGAAGTTTCCCAGCAATTTTGACTTTGATTCTCCAGTATTAGCATAACGTTGCCACATCTTGGTTTGTACATACTGAAGGGAGGAAATAGCTTCAATTGAATCTAACTATGAAAACCTCTTGATTGTAGCTTTGAAGATGTAAATCTTGGGTGCTGGCTGCCTGACAGCAAATGTCCGAATGGAAAGCCAGGCTTGGCGACGGGTTAGATTTTTGGATCAGCCAGGGAGGTGCTCGCTCAGCCCCATGCCTTCCCCAGCTCCCTGCAGAGCCTGCGCTGCATTGTTGTCTCCTCGGCTGCTGACACATGTGCTTTCTCTGGCCCTGTGGGTGCAGGGTGTGGTTTGTTTTTAGCTTACAAAGAATTTCTAGTCATCTGGGTGTGGAGAGGGTTTTTCATAATGTTCTGGCAAAACCACCTCTGCTGCTCCTGGTGGCATTGCTGAATGCTTGCCCCTGCCTAAAACAGCCGGGATCTCATCCTGTGAGGCAGTGAGAGTAGCAGATGCCAGCAATTCCCTGGCTGTGTTGGGTAAAGCAAAAACTGTGGTGAAAATCTTGATGCGGAGTAAAGTGATGATGAAATTAATTCTTCTCTCGCCTGGAGGTTTTTCTGTGGCAATGGTGGCAGCTTCTAGATCTTCTAGGTAGGCTAGAGAATCGGTGGCTGCTTCTGCTCCTGGGGATGAAGCAATCCCCTTGGAGCCCTGTTTATATGAGGGGGAGCTTGGCTATTGCTGACACCAATGCAGCCCTGTTCCTGTTATCACAGCCTCTGTTGACAAGCTGCTGGCTGCCATCAGCGTTTTCAGCACCCTCTTGGCCAGCTCTTCTGTGAACAGTGTTTAAATGGGACACTTAAAACAATGGTAACCCATCCACACTGCTTCTGTGACTGTCTGTTGGTGGGAACGTGCCAATATCACCTTGGCAAATGTGTGTTCAGCAAAACCTTCTTGCTGTTCACCAAGCACCACAGACCAAACTAACGTCAGTGGGCTTGGTTTGCCCCGAGCTTTAGGTGTGATTCTGCTATACTGGAGATCTTTGCGTTCCTGCAGCTGTGAAAAGGTCTCGGACAAAAAGCATGATGTGTTACTGGTGGGCTTAGAGGGTGGTCACTGAGCTGAAAGGGAGCTACATGGGGAAGTACTGCAGAATAACTGCTGTTGGTACCATCCTGGATGGACAAATTCTCCTTTCTGAGAGGACAAGCACTTGGGTTGTTGCACTTGTTTCGTGCTCAAGATGCAGCTTACTGCCTGTACGTTGAAAGCTGGCAGCCCTTTGACACCTGAGCAAATCCTTGGAAATGACTTGGTTTCTGTCCTTTGGCGGTCAGCAGATCCCAAAATAGTCCCTTTGAGCTGTGGAGCTTTGACACAGACAAGAACAGACTTGGTTTACCAAGTGGTGCTGCATGGCTTCTAGCCATATGTTTTTTGACTGAGTGTGACTTTGAGGAGGTGTGTTAAGATTTCCTGGACTTCTGCAGTGGCAGAGAAGCGAGTTAAAGTATCTGCATATGCCATCCTCTGAGTGACGCGGCACTGCATGGAGTGATGGCAAATGGAAAGGGTATTTCATGCGGGGCATAATTAGCTGGTGGAACTTTTGCAGGATGTTCTAGAAGATGGTAGCTTGGAGAAAAGCTAAGATGACTTGCCTAATTAACGAGCTTTCCTAAACACTTTGAAGATTAACACCAGTACCCTCAGTGCATGCAGAAGTGGCTGTGGAGTGGATGAATGGAGGGTTCCCAGTCATTCCTTATTAGTGTCTCCTCTGAAGGCCTAACCCTGGTCCTTGCAGTTTACCACTTTTCAGAGCAGCAGCAATGTGCTCTGGTGAGGAAAGGATCAGGGAAGCAGCCTGTGGCCTGGTGGCACTGGCCATTCATGTCTGATCCACATTTATGCCCTAAAGTCGTGTGTGTTCTGCTGTCATCCTAAACCAAATGTGCAGAAACTGGTCACTTCTGTGTGGCATGAATATTGTGACAGCCAGTTCAGCCCAGTGCTTCCTTCACTGCCTCTCTGCATGTTATCCGTGGTGTTGGATATCCTGTACAGTTCTGGCTCTTCACAAGGCCTTCCTAATCCAGACTCTTGGGGCTGCAGAGCCGAAGCTGGCCTGGACAGAAAGCTTCAGCATGCAGTTGGCAGGAGCAGACTCCAGCCCCTTGGAGAAGGAGTCGTTATTTTAAGACTGCCACGGTACGTATTTGGAAGCGAGGAGGAGTGGGGCCTGCAGCTATTGCCGTTCCTGAAAGATACTCCGGAATGCAAATCTCAAGATACATTTAGTTGCTTTTTCTCTCTTGTTCTGCTGGCAGATCAGTCTTGCCTCTCATCTCCTGGCTGATGATGGTTCGAGCTGTGCCAAGTGCTGCTGTGCTGACAGTGCATGGTCAAAGGCAAGTGGACAGTCCCTGGGGCTGCCAGGGGACCTCTGTTTGCCACACCTGCCGAGGCTTCTGCGGGCCCAGCTCTGGCTAGGGAGGATGAAGTGGAGGATGCTTTGGTGCATCAGGGTTAGCAGAAAGGCTTGTTGCTCTCCTGTTGCGGCAGCATCTTTCAGTGCAGCTTATCTTGCTGCCTGAAGAGCTCTTAGCTGCTGTGTGGTCACTAAGCTGGGGTCCATCCACTACTGAAATGGTCCTCGTACCTCCCTGGGCCCTGTGAGCATGGTGTGCCGAGCTGCTGACCAGCTCTGCCGTGCTGGAGGGAGAGGCTGTGCCCTGGGTGGGCTCTGCAAGGTGGCATGTGAGTCTCATTTTCTCTTACTGGATGGGAGGTCTCACATTGGCTGCAGGGAAGTCCATGTGGCTGGTCCTGGTGGTAGGGTCTGATGGAGACATCTGCTGTTCAGAAAACCCTTACTTCTGGCACGAATGGTTCAGAACTCAGACCCTTCCTGACGACCCTCTGGAGAGGACTGGCTGCTGTGTGGCACGTAGGCAGTGTATGGTCAGGGCTTCCCTGCCCTCTCCAGGGGCAGTTAAAGCAGCAGCATGGGTTCCCTGCCACTCTTGTATGCCCAGAAAGGCTTCAGGTTTCTCCCAGCCAGCCCCTTCCGGGGCTCCTCAGGCAGGGTGGCACTGCCTCCCCTGTGCCCACCCTGACTCACGCCTGGATCGGAGCCGGTGGGTGCTGTGTGAACAGCAGGATCCCGAGGTGAGGAAGGGGCTCGGCGGGAGCTGCCCATGCAGCCGCGAGTCCTGCTGGCTCTGCCGCCCAGTGCGGGGGCTCCGTGGCCCTGTTAATACCCCTCCTGGGTCTGCGTGCGTGCTGCTCCTGCGTCCCCTGGACAAAGGCACCAGGTAGGGACGGTGTATCTGTGTGCCTTTAAAGCCAAGCTGGACCCCTCTCACTGGGAGCTTTTCACACATGTAGAGACCTGCTGGGGGGTTATGATTATGCCGGCTCTTCTCCAATCACCTCTGTGCCATGCTGCGTGGCAGGGAGCTTGGCAGGGGAAAGGCTGTGAAGGATCGTGGGGAGGAGGCAGCTCTGTCTTCAAGCCTGCCTCTGTAGGCTCATGGAAGTGGACTTGGCTGGTTTGGTGGCTCTGTAGCCCCGGTTGAGCTGGTGTAGCCATGTCAGCAGGGTCTGCTGGGGCCAAGCAAGACCTGACAGCAGAAGGAATTGGTTGGTGTCTCTGCTGTCAAGATAGGTGCTGCTTGTCAGTGTGCTCCTGCCCAGAGGCATGCTGGGGACCGTGCTGTGATGGTTGAATTCCTGGAGCAGGATCCTGGCCTCAGAGCATGACCTTGGTGTAGACTGCAGGAGTGTGGATGATGAGCAAAGACACCGGGGCTCTGTGGGCTTGGATTCCCTTCAGCTGTGCTGCTCCACATCTCTTGGTGTGTTAAGCTAATTAAGCATTAGCCTGCATTAGTGAGGGTGGTGAAGGGGTTAAGCACAACCTGACAGAGGTGCACTGAACTGGTGGACCACCTGCACTTCATCTCCTTTGCAGAAAGAAGTGTGTGACGCTGCTGAATGGGCCATGGGCTACTGGGGAGAGGCAGGAGACCCAGTCCCTGGGGATTGGGCACCTGCACCCTGTCAGAGCTGCAGTTCTCCTTCTGCTGGCACCATGCTCATGGCTTTTCTCAGTGCCTTCTTGAGGAAGGATAGTTAGTTTTGGGGAATCTTGGTTCCTGTTAATGAATTAGCATCTTGGGCCAGCAGAGGAAGGGAATGCTCTGTTCAGCTGCTGCCCTGTGCGAGCTGGGTTGGAGACCTGCCTGAGTCCCATAGATAGATGGGCAGCTTGCTGGATGTGTGTGGAGCAGGGTGGAGTTGCCTATCACTCCTCCAACTTGCTTTAAAACCTTTGCTGAAAATTACTTAGGAGAGGGTGGGGGAAATTGCAGTGTCTCTTCTAATAGAAATAGAAGCCCCAGCAATAGTTGCTACAGATGGGTTTGGGAGTGTCTGTGGCCAGCGTTCCCTGGAACATCTGTTGTGTCCATTCTGTAAGGCTGACTGCTGCAGCAGCCTCTGCTGAGGGAGAGATGACCAAATTGGTCAGAAGGCCAGCAGTGCAAGATACCGTATTTCTAAACCCCGGTGTTCTTGGGCGGTGTCATCTGATGTTTCATGCTGCTTGAATTTGTGACCTTCTGCAAGTAGCTTTAAAAAAAAAAGCAAGCTGCCTTGCCTTCCCAGGGTAAGTGCTTGTTAGAATTTCTCTGCTCAAACGTCGCTGCCAGCGCCCAATCAGAGCATCTCCAAGAAGCTCAAATTTCTGGTACATTTTAAAATCCAGAGCCCGTCATGTAAAGAGATGAGAGCCCTCTGAGCCTTTCCTTCACTGGTGAGATGTTTCTGCTCCTCCCCAGAGTGCAGGGGCCAGATTTCCAGCCAGGAGCAGCTGCTCGGTGTTGTGCAGTCCCCGGTGAGCAGCAGAGTCCTGCATCCTGCCGCTCTCACCCCCGTGCCTTACGCAGTCCCCCGTCCACCAGCACGGTTGGTCGGTGCTGTTAGTTAATGCCACAGTTCACCCTAAAGGCATCTCACTCATGGGTGACCAGAGAACACAAATGGTTGTACAGAGTATTTTGCTGGATGAAAGCTGTTAGTCTAAAAACACATGGCTGGTGATCAAGGAGAGCCCTTTTCTTCTGTATTTGCACAGAGGGGACGTGTCTGTGAAACATTTGAGATGCTCCCTTGAGTTTGTGGTCCTTTTCCTGCAGCTCTGTCCAGCTGCTTTGCTTTGGTGATGTGCAGGAACTTACCGTACTCGGCAGTGGTCCAGCAAGCGCAGGGCAGCCCTTGTCCGTCAGCACCAGGTAGCAGATGAAATACTGTCCTGTCAGCACAGTCTGCAAGGTGCTGTGACCAGGGCGGGTGCTGAACCTGAACAGGAGCAACAGGCAACAAATCTTCAACAGCTCTGTGCTTGCTGGACCAGCTCTTGCAAGTGGCTTCCCAGTTGGGAAGCGAAGACCTATTTTTTGTTTAATGCTGTAGCCGTTGCAAGCATGGAAGCACTTGCTGCTTGGTGGTGAGGAGGAAGCAGCTGTGAAGCAGCAGTTAATGCTGCTCTGGTGGGATTGCAGTGAAGCTTTAGGGTAAAGTAGGTGTTTCTCTTAAAGTGAAGTTGTTACTCCTTTCTGCAGTGAAATGCCAAGTAGCTGAGATGTAGTCTGCAAACCAGCAGGGAGGTGGAGTATGTGTTGAGCATGGCTGTGGGTTGGGTGGTGGGTGCTCCCAGAGGAGGCCACTGGGAGTAGTGGTACTCCTTAGTAAGGGCATCTCCCCTCTACCTGCTTCTCATGGGTGAGTTGGTGTTCACTTTGAGTGGAAATAGCCACTTTGGGTCAGGAAAAGTGATGTGGGTACAACTCCAAGTGAAGTCTGTTCATCTTCCATAGCTGCTGGTAGGAAGAGCTGCAGCTTGGGGTTTCAGGGTATGACCCCAAGCTGCTTCAGTGGGATTGATGAGCCTGCTGCCCCTCAGTCTCTGCTGCAGACCCACCTTCCCTCACGGTGGCCTCTGCAATCCCTGACGTTGCTGTGATGCTCTTGCTTCTAGCTGGGAGTCTAGGGAGCTGATGTGAGGGAGTGCCCTGTTGCTCGTGGAGGGAAGTGGGGGCAGAGAGCCCAAGGCCTTGTTGTCTGTCCTGGAAATGAACATCTCTTTTCAGTTGCTTGTACGGTGGGTGGGCAAGGCCATAGGCAGTGGTGTGGCAGTGATCCCCTGGTCCCGGCTGTCCCGTCAGCCATGCCCAAGCAGGCTGCAGGGCTTACTGCTCTACTTGCTGAGCTGTGCTGAGGCCAAAAGCTGAGGATGAGTAGGGCAATAACAAGGGGAATGTAAAGTGGAGTTCCTCTGCAGACCACCTTCAGAACTGTGAGGTGGTTTGGATGTCTGGAGCAGGAGTTGGGCTGTGGTGTGGCTGGGTTGAAGCAGGGCTGTCGGGCAGAGGTGCTGCTGCCGCCTGGGAGGAGCACCTGGAGCTGACCTGACTTAGACATAGCCCGGTTTGTGTGTTGGCTCCGTGATCGTAAGGAAACAGCAGGCACAGTGAGAAGAGCTGAGGGCCGTGGGGAGCTGGTGAAGTGCTAACAAGGTTCCTCTTGATTATCTGAGAGACTCAGAAGGGCTTTGGTTGCTCTGCAGGTCTCTATGGGCACGTTCAGCCTCAGCGGAGTGGAGCCCAGCTTGGACTGGCAAGGGGGACTAGTGGCTCCCTCCGGGATGCCACCGCTTTTGGGGGCTCAGGCTGCAGCTTGGTGGAGTGAGAACTGGCAGGAGAGCCCACAGCCCATCCCTTCCTCCTCAACTTGCTCATGGTCAGCATCGTATTTCCCTGTTGGGCACCTGTTTTCCTCTAGTCTTGAGGTGAGATCTTCTCAAAGATAAGTGCCTTCAGGATTTGCGAGGGGAGGCTGCCAAGGGACTGATGTTCACTGCAGTCCCATGAACAGCCTCTTCAAATGAATGCAGACACTTGCCTTGGCTTTCCAGGAGTGTGGGTTTGTTTAACTGGTATAAGACTTCTTTTAAAGTTTCACCAGCTCTCTAGAGACAGTTGTTCTTTCAGAGCAAGAGTTGGAATCTTCATGTGGATTCCCCATCCGGTCTGGATGGAAATACTTTCCTGTTGACTCATTAAAATTGGGCAGGTTTCTTTCTGTGCCTCTGATGTCTTGATCTTCAATCTGCAGAATACTCAGACAGATTTTATACAGGCCAGACACAGATCGAGGGAGGCCTGTGATGCTGTGGCCATGGCCATAAAGGCCAGAAACGTTTTAGCAGAAAAACAAGGTGTGAAGTGATTGCTCTGAACCACAAAATCAATGAAGATCTCTATTGTCTTCAGTAGCAACTGTACCCAGGGATCATTTTTACTTGGACTCTACAAATCATCCTGCAGTTCATTTTAGTTTCAACCTTGAAGTATTCTTCAGCTGATGAAAATCAGAGGTCAGGTTGCTTGGAATGTGTCTCTTCCAGTTCCCGATGCTATTGAGAACTGCCTCTAACTGCAGCTCTGATCCCTGAGACCCTGTGGCAAGCAGAGCCCAAAGACAGGTGACCAAAATCATAATGTAGCGGAGGGATGGTTCTCGCTTGCTGCAAGATTATTGGGTTGCTTCCCAGATGAGCTTGTCTTGTAGCAGGAGAGATTAATTCAGAGCGTGTTGCTTAATGCGTGAGGAAATGAGGTCATTTCTTCAGATCTTCCCATGGAGAAAGGGGGGATGCATGGAGCAGGAAAGTGATAGCAGCCTGAGCCCTGCTGATTCCTTGGAGGCCACTCTGACTTTCCTTCACAACGGGTTGTGGTTTGGAGCCTTTCAGATAATTTAACAAAAATAAGGATGACTTGAATAGGTCCTTGAAGTCACGGGAATGATTAGAAATACCACCAGGCGTTATTGCATCAGCTGCACAACAAAATAACTGGGCACTCTGTGCTAGGTGCGTGCTTGAGGGCATCTAGATGATGTTTAGATCTAAATGAAATGCCTTGGCTGTGATCTTGGCTGTGCTGCCAGGTACTGAGCAGGTAACTGCAGCCTGGTGGTGTTTGATCAGGTGCCTCTGAAGTCAGTGCTGGATTTAATATTCCTTTATGACTCCTATGTTTAGTTTTTCAAGAAGCAAAGTCCCAGGTTCTCTGGCAGGAGAGGATCACAGCATGCCTGGCAGGTTTGGGGTCAGGAAGGCTCTGCAGGCTCAGGCTCTGAAAACACAGCTCTTCTGCCTGGGGCTGCATTGGTGGGTATTGCCCAAGCCCCTGAGAGCAGCAGGTAATGTCATGTGGAAGATGCCGATTTGGAAGCATGCTGCTTTCTAAAAATAAAGATTCAAGGAAGGCTATAAAAAGACTTCCCTCCCCCCAAAATCAGTCATCCACAGCACAGTTGTGAATTCCAACAGCTTGCTCAAAGAAGCCTTAGAAGATCCTATGGGCAGGAAGAGTCTAGTGCTGCAAAGCTTCCACATTTTCTTGTTCTTCCACACCCTTTTGGAGTGTGGCTCATGGTGAAGAGCAAACATAGCTGATGGTGCTGCAGAATAAGAGGTGTACCTGCTCCAGTGCCCACAGAGATCGTAGTTCCACATTACAGCTCAAGCTGATTATTTTAAAATAGAGTAGACTGGTCTGCAATAACCCAGGAGCAGATTCGTACCCAGTTGAGCTGTAGCCCTTAGGAGCACTCCAGTTGCTCACTTACCTTCTCCAAACTGGTGAGATTGAGCTCTGAGCCACCAGGGCATGCTGCCTGCTTGGTTGTTCAGTGACATACCCCTGGTTCTCTCCTACAGAACTGTCAGGATGCCCTTGGCTTCCTCGATAACTTGTCTCTTCCCACAGATGCAAGAAACACTGAAGCTTAGTTCAGAGCTGTGTTGGAGAAGGGCAGACTGATCTAGGTGAGCTTACTCCGACTTTTGCCTTGGAAGCCCATTTTAGGTAGGGTGTGGTTTCTGGGTTTGCTGCACAGGCAGAAGTCCCTGTTTGATGGTTGAAGGGGCTTCAGTGGGGTTAATTTACAACTGCACTAATCCCCAGTTTTTTAAGCATCCTGACTGTTTTCCTTTAATTTGCTATGTTTTAGAGCCATAAACTTGTTTTTATTGCTCACATAGTCAACTCTTCAACCACACGAACATTAACATGGGCTTTTTTTGTTGGTACTGTGCAATTCCCTTCTACCAATCTATCTCTAGTGCTCTTCAGCTGAGCTGGGGGGTGTGAAGGGATCCTGAGGAACAAGACAGGGGGACACTGCAGTTTCCCCCTGTATGCAGGGCAGCACTGACAGTATTCGTGCTGTCTCTTGGTAGGTGGAAGGGTGAATTTGAATCTAGCTTACTGACCCTGAACGTCACTTCTCTTCCCCAGGACACTCTACTGCCTTTCTGTGCTGATGTGCTGCCCTCCCCTTGTTTTGCCCGGCTGCCGTGTTCGATATCAGATAGCAATTGATTTCCTTTCCCCAAGTACATCCCAGCCCTGTGGGTGTAAACAGCAGCTGGGAAACTCGAGCTGTGCTGCTGGTAAACGTGCCAGCAAAACCACCACAGCCCTCCCAGCAGCTCGGCCACTGTTAGGGCAGCCGGTGTGCCAGGCTGGGCACTCTCCCTGGGCACACTCCCGGGGCAGCACAGAGAGCTGGGCTGCTCTCCTGTGAGTGCCTGGCTATGGTTGAACTTCTTCCTGAGGTGACCTTTTTATCCTGGGGGGCATAAAGCAGAGTGTGGCCAGCAGGTCAAGGGAAGTTCTCCTCCCCCTCTGCTCTGCACTGGTGAGACCACAGCTGGAGTGTGTGTCCAGTTCTGGGCTCCCCAGTTTTAGAGAGTCCACAAAGATGCTGAAGGGACTGGAACATCTCTCTGGTGAGGAGAGGCTGAGAGCCCTGGGGCTGTTTAGCCTGGAGAAGAGAAGCCTGAGAGGGGATCTTGTGAATGTTTCCAAATCTCTGCAGGGTGGGTGTCAAGCAGAAGGGGCCAGGCTCTGCTCAGTGGTGCCCTGGGATAGGACAAGGGGCAGCGGTCACAAGCTGGAACACAGGAAGTTCCACCTCAACATGAGGAGAAACTTCTTCCCTGTGAGAGTGCCAGAGCCTGGCCCAGGCTGCCCAGGGATTTTGTGGAGTCTCCTTCTCTGGAGACTTTCCAAACCCCCCTGGATCTGTTCCTGTGTGGGCTGCCCTGGGTGACCCTGCTCTGGCAGGGGGGTTGGACTCAGTGATCTCCAGAGGTCCCTTCCAACTCCTACCATCCTGTGATTCCTCTGTCTCTAGCAGTGGTGTCCTGCAGGAGCAGGTGGTGGTGGTGGATGAGCTATTTCAGACCAAGAGGCTGATGAGCTGCACAGCCAGGGGAGTTTTCTGTGATAGGGCAAAGCCCTCGTAGCTGTGCCCAGGTGAGGAATGCTGTACCTGTCTGGCTGTGCTCTGTCGTGTAGGTGTAGTCAAGGTTCTGCTGTAAGGGCAGAGCAGGTAAATGTCTGTAATAACCTAATTTTTAACTTGATGAAATCTACACTACACCTAAGGAGGCTTTTGGGGATGTCTAGCAGAGAGCATGGAGGAGGAGGGAGCAGTTGTGCTTTGACCACTGCTGCATCAGCTCTGTGCCTCCTGTGGTGCTGGCAGTTTGTACATTTGCACGATGAACAACAGTTCAACACGTGCTTCCACGCATGGTGCCATCTAATCTGGTACCTCTGAAAGAGGCATCCCAGTGGCAAGTTTGACTTGCTTGGAGATGCTGAATGCTTCTGAGCTGGTGCTGCTTGAACATCTGCAGCAGGTCCTGCTGCTGTCCTCAGCGCAGGGGCTTCACCCTGCTGGGGAAGGGTGATGAAGTGGGACTGCCTGGTGGGATGTAGAGGCCACTGCTCTCCGAGTCATCTGTTCGTGATGACCCTGCAGTGCAGTTGTGCACTGTTCACACAGTGAGGGAGTGCTGGCTGAAGGATGTGTGGCTGGGTTTTGACAGGTTGAAACACTTGCATCTGACCTTTTGGAAAGATGCCGTAGGTGTTTTTTAAAGAAACTCAATAACCAGAGTTATCAAGCATCCATTCTTTATTTGCAACACTGGACGCACAGGGGATTGCTCCCATTTCACTCTGCAGTTTTACCTGAGGTGGTCCTGCAGGTTCAGATGCCCACTGCTTATTTGGAGCCCTCTTCGCTCAGGAGCAGTGGATCCAGGCAGGTCTCTCCTTCACCTGAACTGCAGTGAAGGGGGTGAGCAGCACCTGGTAAGGTCCAGTCCCCTTCTCCTGAAGGGGGTCTCCTGAAAATCTCTTAGCATGTATCTTAGCATCCTTCTCTGCAACCCCTCCCTTTTAGTCCCTTCTTTGAAGTGGAACTTTAACTGTTAATATGGTACATACTGGGGGGTGGAAGTACAGGCGCCTGTAGGTGCTGGGGGGGTTGTGGCCACGTGGTTTCCCTGTGGGGAGCACGGCCAGGCTCCTGGGGACGCTGGGCACCGGCTCTTGCCCTGCTGGAGACTGAGGCAGCCGGGACACCCCTCCTGGGAGCGTGGTCAGCCTCCGCTGCAGGCAGAGGGACCTGTCTGGGGGGGAAAAGGAGCTGCTGGGGGGCTCGCATCACCTGAAACTTCCCATTCCTGTAGTCAGTTTGGGTCAGGTTGATTGGATAAAATTACTTGGGGAACAGAAGGCACCCTGTGATGGACTGAGCCAGAACTGGTTGTGTCCGATTGCCCTGAAAGGTGAAAGCATCCATCAGGTGCCCTGTTGTGAGCTCCCCAGAGCACGCAGGCAGTGCTGTCAGGGGTGGAAGGCAATGCTGGGAAGTAGCAGGTACCTTTGCCCTCGGGGTCCTCAGGTAGTCAGAGGATTCCTGACAGAGGACTGGTCTCTAGTCTGATACTAGATTTGTTAATATGCAGGTGGCTGCTTGGGGGGTGGGAATGGTGAAGGAAACAGTCTGTATTGTTTAATGAAAACGGTCTGCGTACGTACCTGTCACTGCCAGCAGGTTTTGGGGAGGGTGTGCATGGGACTGGACAGTGCACTGGGTGGTGGGAGCTTGCAACTTGAAGTGCAGAACTGTACTGAGGTCAGGGAATATGGGTTGGAGCAGGGAACCCAAAGGAACCGCAGCCCCTTCAGTCACCAGAGCTCTGCTAGGGAAGCAGAAGCTGGAGCTGGGTTTGTACAGCCCATCTGTATTGTTGGCTGGGTGACACGGGAGGTGTGTGGGTCAGTGCTGGTCTGTCAATGTTGGCATGCCAAGGGCTAGGGGAAAGGTGTGCGTGGAATAGGACGGTGTGTGGGGTTTCACTCTGAAGGACAGAACCCCTTTGCTGGAGACCAGGGGCTATGGGCTGGAGCGGGGAACCGAGGAGCCAACCCTGCCACCACCAGAGCTTCCCACACGATTGTACAGCAGTGACTTGCCCAGGGACTCTTGGTTTGTCTTTGACAGCGTGGGAAAGGAACTGCCCTGTGAACACACCGCGGTAACATCCTCCCTCCCCAAGGCCAGCAGCAGGGACCTGTTTCCTTTTAATACCTAAGGTACAATTCAGACAGGCTGACCTGGCCCTCCACGATCCGGGGCGGGTGATGGAGCTGAGCTGCTCACAGCCTGGAGCAGCAGAGCTGCCTGCCCAGCCTGCAGGACTGACACGAGGCAGAAGGGCCGTCCCTGCAGGCGCTGCCTGGGCAGCCCAGGGTTACCCCGAAACCTGCGGCTCCCTTCCAGGGGAGCGGGGCTGTAGGGCTCGGGGCACCCACAGCCACACAGACCTACCAGCCCCCTGGGAGGAACCTGGCAGCAACACTGGTTTCTCACTCTGGGAGCACAGCCCTCCCAGGAGGTGAAATGGGTGGCTGGGCAGAGCTGTGCAAGGAGAGAGGGTGGTGTGAACCCCTCTGGTTATGCCCTGGAGCAGAGCAGTGGTATGTGATAGAGCTGTTCTGCACGCCCACGTAGGGGCTCAGACAATAGCAGGAGGAGGACCTCAGATCGTACTCTGCTGAGCTGCTCTCAGGTCCATCCCAGAGGCCATCAGCCCATCACAGGCCCATCTGCACAAACCCAGAGCAGTGACAAGCAGAGACACACACAATGGGAGGGGGGACACCAAGCCAAGAACCCCCGAGCACTGAACACCCTGTCCAGGCTCCTCCTGGGGTTGTCCCAGCAGAGCCTCAGCCCCGGTGTCCAGGAGATGCCCATCTCCGTGACCCGTGGGGAACAGCTCTTCAGGTCACCTTCGGATTAAGGAGGTTGCTGCCAGGGGTGGGAACACATTGTGGGGTGCAGGGGAAAAGCAGTTTGGGATTGCACAGGACTTTATGGGATATGTAGGGGAGGAACCAAAGGTGGGACAGGAAAGGGGTTTGAGTTATTTGTGGAGGAGTACAAGTGGGGAATGAAGGGGTAAGGGGATAAAAAGGATCAGTTGTGTGGCTGATCAGCGTGCTTGGCTTGTCCATACCCTGCCCAGGGCTATCCTGGACAGCAGCTGGAGTAGGACTTCGATCTGAGGGGCTGGGAACTGGGCAGACCGAGTGCTGAAGGGCAACTGCTTCAGGACCCACCAAGTACATGGATTTTCACCCATGGACTTCCATCCTGTCAAGCCAGAGGCAGGAGCAGAATGAGGCCGTTGCTGGTGTCTGTTCACATGGGTGCTCTTCTGTGGTCTGCATGGCCAGCCACATGTGTGTATGTGTAGTGGATGTGTGTGCTGCTGAGAACACATCTTCAGCCTCACTACTGGTTGGGTCTGGGGATGTGGAGCAGCAGCAGCCTTGCCGCTGTTGGGCAGTGGCATCCAGCTGGTGTATTTTCCTCTTGTGTAGCAGCTAGGTTTGTAAGGTACTTCACAAATGTTTGTTCCTACCGTTGGCATCTAACAAACTTCATGGCTTCTTTCCGTTTTTATAGGAAAAAACACCACCCTGGTCCAGAAATGAAACTTGTCAACTGACGGGACAAAGAGCTGAGACACTTGGCTGTACTAGGACACTAAAACTTAGGGTTTAGCCAAAGAAACTTTCCCCGGCGTGGAGGCTTACACCTGCCAAACCCTGTAGCATTCTTGGGAGGCTTTTCTATACCTCTTCTCCATTTCCAGCCTTTCACCCATCATGGTATTCCTTTTGACTTCCTTTGCAAGCTAGCTCTGGCTCTGCCTTCTGCTTCCCCTCATGCTTTGGTTTGGGTTACCCGGTGTCAGCTGCTGGCTGTAGGCTGTTTCTGCATTTCTACCTCCAGCTTCTGCTTGGAGGCTCCTCTTGGATGTTGTGACTGACCTGCTTTTTTCTTTCTCTTTTACTGTATCTCTCTCTCCCCAATCTGTCTCTTGCTTTCTCCATTCTTCCCACCTCCATTACTACAGGTTCATCATGCCTAGTGGCATATAAAAAGACTCCACCTCCTGTCCCACCTCGGACCACATCAAAGCCGTTCATCTCTGTCACTGTGCAGAGCAGCACTGAATCGGCGCAGGACACCTACCTGGACAGCCAGGACCACAAGAGCGAGGTGACCAGCCAGTCAGGACTCAGCAATTCTTCAGACAGCTTGGACAGCACCAGGACACCCAGTGTGACGAGGGGGAGCGTTGTGACTCCAGCAAGAGACACTCCAGAGTTACCTCAGAAAAATGCAACTTTGAAAAGTGACAAAGGGACTCTGACTAGCGAAGAGCCTAAAGTGGAGAATATCCCCAAAAGAAAGCTGTCATCTATAGGAATACAAGTATGGAATAGTTTGTTCTCCTTTGTCCTAAGGAATGTCCTTAACCCATCCATTTAGCATGTGCCTTTTGTGTGACCAGGTGTGCAGCTGAACTCGCTTAGAGTAGCCAGAGAACTGAATGGCCCATGTCCCCAGGGGTGACATATGGCAGAAGCTTCCCCTAACAGACCAGAAAGGACTCGGGTCTTTTAGTACAAAATTAAAACGTTTTGTAAAGCTGTGGGACAGTGCTAACTTGGGTGAGTTCCTCTCAAGAGGCCTTTTGCTGCTAGTCTGCCTGTGCTTTGCGCTGCGTATTACTCAGTGGGTCTTCTTGTCCATCACAGTCCTGGGGACAGCTTTCTTCTGAGCGGTGGGCCCTTCTGTTGGATAACCATGTAGTACAGGCTGCTGCAGTGCAGAGTAGTCCCGGGGCTGTAGGCAGAGGGGAGCAATTCCTTGCTGTCCACTGTTTCCAGCAGGTTGCTGCTTCTCTTCCTGAAAGCATTTAACTCTGGAAATGAGCTGTTGATGATACGGTCGAATGTGAAGCTATTGGGTAGCGTGGAATCCATGCTTGGTTCAGCAAAACTGAAGTCACCTGCAGTTGTACACTCTTCTTGGGGACAGATTTCCCAGTTAACGGCTGGCTGGCTGCTGCGAGTGCTTGTTCTGTCCCAAGTGCTGGTTCACTGCTACAGGCTTTCACCTGCAGATAGGAGCTTGAGTGCTTGCCCAAGTCCAAATGCAGGGTTTGAGCTCTCAGCGCGCACACACACGTGTTGGCTGAATGAGTTCTCACAGAATGTCAGGGGTTGAAAGGAACCTCTGAAGATTGAGTCTGTCCCCCCCTGCCAGAGCAAGACAAAACCAGAGCAGATCACTCATAAGTTCTCAGTTGGCTTTACAGTAAGGCTAGCTGGCCAGTTAGGTACCTGTGATAATGAAAACTTTTCTGCAGGGCTAGTGGGGCAAAGCAAGCGTTGAAAGGGCAGCAAGGTGAGAGAACTCGCACTGGAGAGGCTGACTGCCTTCCTCTCCTCTTCCTATTCTCAGCTGGTTCCCAAACCACCCACCCCACTGCCTGGATTTCCTTCCTAAAGCCTCCTAACTCTCTTACCCAGAGCCGTGGAGGGTGTCAGTCCCTGGGAGAGAGGAGCCTGGGCTTTGCTGTGAATCCAAACACCCGATCACTGCCGTCTCTTGGCCTTTGCCCGTGTCGGGTGTCCCCCACACAGCTGCTCCCTCACGGCCCATGGCCCTTTCCCAGCGCGCCAGAGGCAGGCAGGCAGTGGTGGATGGCAGAGCCATCCCTGGCAGGGTAGGGTCCCGGTGCCCAAGCGGAGGCAAGGCAGAGCCAAGCAGTGGCCCTTTGCCTCTCCTGAGAGAGCCCAGGGTCGGCGTGTGGCGTCAGCGTGCTCCGTGTGTGTGTGCAGCGCTCCTGGTCTACTAATGTGAATTCCAGCAGCAAGTTCTTGTGTCTGTTTTTTGTCTGTATTTTTTTTGTTTAATAAGGTTGACTGCCTTCAGCCAGTGGCAAAAGAGGAGCCTCCTCCACCAGCCACCAAATTCCAGTCCATCGGGGTACAGGTAGAGGACGAGTGGCGGTAAGTGAAAGACGCAAGCTTTTGTCATTTCCTTTCGGTTAAATTGCGCTTCCCCGACTTTCGCTTAGACCTTCTCCCCTTCTTTGCTCCAATATGAGTGGTGTTGAATGGGGCCCACGGAGAGCTCTTCCTCCACAGCACACACCCGCTGCAAAAAGCACTTGTTCTTTACACAGCCAAATCGATGGGAGTTCAAAATCTAAAAAAAATACAAAAGTGCAAGAGGTAATTAATTATAGACGTGCGCCAGTCCTCTCGTCTGAACGGCCGATTGCAGTAAGCAGGCAACCTTATAATTTTGTCTGTCTGAATGTGTGGTGTGTGTTCGTGTGTGAGGAGGGGCAGGGTGAGGCCCATCTGCAGGCGTAACAAACACAGCTCTCTGCCGGCGTGTGAGCCCAGCCAGGCCGAGTTCCGATATTTGATGTTTGCTTTTGATCTCTCTAGAAACAGCCACTCTCGCAGCATGTCCTCCAAACAGGACACAGACTCTGACACGCAGGAACCCAATAACTCTAGCTGTAAATCATCTGAGAGAAGCCCCGCTGAGTGCCCCCAACACAACAACTCCGTTGGTGTTGATGCTACTACCAGGCAACCAGCCAAGCCCTCACAGATTAAGAGAAACCTCTCCTATGGAGAAAACAGTGACCCAGCCCTGGAGCCTTCCTCTCTCCCTCCTCCTGACCCCTGGCTTGAGACGTCCTCCACCTCGCCATCAGAACCCGCGCAGCCAGGGGCCTGCCGGCGGGATGGCTACTGGTTTCTGAAGCTGCTGCAGGCAGAAACAGAGCGGTTAGAAGGCTGGTGCCGCCAGATGGACCAGGAGACCAAAGAGAACAATCTCTCTGAAGAAGGTGGGTGCTGTCAGCTTCTGGACGCTAGACTGGAGCAGCCTAGCGCCTCCTCCCTGGAGAAGGTGGTGTATCTGAGTATCACATCAGCTTTCTGCAGTGCAATTGCAGATAGCCCACAGAGGTGGGACAAGGAACGCTTTGTCTGTGGAAAGCATAAAGTAACTTCCTGTAGCATATGGGGTAAGAAGTAATGGTGATGTAGCGTGTCAGACTTGCAGGGGATGCTGCAGCTTCTGACTGTAAAAACTACTGCTAAAAGCTGAAACAGGCTGCGGGACCTTCCTCCCTGCCTGGTCCATCGTGCTCAAGCAGGCAGGTGAAAGTTTAGTTGGCAGTGGGGCAGAATGAGCATGGCTTCTGTCTTGTTTGACCTGTTGAATCGGCAGACGTGTCTTCACAGCAAGGAGGAGGAGGTTTCTTACAGGAAAGGTTCACTGATTTTCTGCTAAATACACCAAAAACACAAACTACAAGGCCACTTGGTTTCCTTGAGTTCAGTCCCAGTTGGGCTTGTTCCATTACTTTCAAATGAATTGGCAAAACCTGTGCTTCTTGCAGTGAAAATCATGCCTGAGTGCATACGGAGTGGCAGAAGTGGGTGACTAGGCTGCAGAGGGCAGGAGCTTTGTTTTGAATCTGGTTGATTTTTTTTCTATATTTTTTAGTACCTGAGAAAGGTGAACAAATGGTCAGGCTCAGCTATAGCTCCCTGTCCCAGCTCAGGCTTGGGGGAGCTAATCTCTAATCCTATTGCACTGAGATGCTGCCAAGCTGGACTGTCGGTGCCAGGGCTCTCCCTGCCTCGGGATGCCCTTGTTTTGCCTGTGGCAAGACAAGACACCAAGACTGGGGTGTCATTCTATCTGTGGCCTCTAAGAGCAACTTCCTGGTAGATTCTGTAACTGAGAACTTGATGGGTGCAGCAAGAGCCCAGTTCACGCTTGTCCCACCGAGAGCTGTAGGCATCCAGAGTGACTCAGTAGGTGCAGCAGCAGACCAGAGAGGAGAAGAGGACTCGGTTCATCCCTGTTCACAGTGCAGTTGCAGGCACAGTGGGTCTCTCAGCTGTGCCTTTGGCAGGGAGAAGGCCACACGGTGTTGTTCCATTGATGAGCAGAGGAACATTACCATGCCCAGAGGCTTCTTGGAAAACCCAATAAGAACAGGATGGTATTAAAAGCCCTAGCCTGCCAGTATTCTAATCTCTTCTGGTAAAAGAACATTGGAGACAGTTCTCCTGCCCCTTGCTACCTTCACCTCGCCTGTGAGTGGAAGGGCAGGTGCCAGCAGATCTGCTCACTGGAATTGTGCTGGTCATTTGTCTAATGGGCTGAAGGCAGTTTAAGGTTCTTCCTGCCATCTCTGATGTAATGTTCTCAGCCTGGCCTGCTTTTGACCTGCTCTAGAAGGAGCAAGAATAGATGGCAAGGGCAGATGTACGATACAGTTCCAGTACATCCTCTTTCCCTGAGAGCAGTTCTTTGGAGATCTCTGAAAGTTTTGTAATGAATCAAGAGCGTTTCTTTGTTCCACAAATGCTTGAGTTCATTGCTGCATTTAATGTTCTGTTCAACTGAGGTCTTTTTTTTGTGGTTTGTTTTTTTTTTCCTCCCCCATAGTCTTAGGAAAAGTCCTGAGTGCAGTGGGCAGTGCACAGTTACTAATGTCACAGAAGTTCCAGCAATTCCACGGCCTCTGTGAACAAAACTTGGTAAGTCTGGATCAATTTCTTCTGGGTTTTGAGAGGGGGACGTACCTATTGCAAAGGCACTACAGGAACATGACCAGCCCGCCGTCCCTGTACAGAGAAAGCCAGTGCAGCTGTAGCCTACAACGTGATGACCGTGCCATGATGGATGAATGCTGGTTTAGAGCGGCAGCTGAGTGGTGGGAGGCTGATGGCCTCAACCTCTCCTCTGAATAGGCAGTTCGTGGGCTGTGCTCTGCTCAGGGATGAGTGTTTGCAGCTCCTTTTGGTGCTTACGTGAGCACGGGGGAATTTTCTTGAACTGCTGATCAGGGTGTGCTAAATACACCCAGGCTCTCAGTGGATCTGAGTTCTCCAGTAGCCCTACTGATGTGTGGCCTGGAAACCACCTCCTTCTCCTGACTACTTAAGGGGCTTTTTGAGGTGAACTACTGAGGTTCTGCCAAATAGGGGAAAATGCTTGAAAAGTCTACTGTTCTTCTCCAGCCACACTTGCTTTGCATGAGGATTATGTGGCTGTCCCAACAGGACTATCCCCCGTTGGCCACAAAGGGCTGTTTGAATCAGACCTCTTCTCAGCAAGGGCTCACCACCCTTGCTGGGAGCTGAGCGGGGTAACATGGCAATGGATGGGAATCTGTGCTTTGTTTTTCCCCCTGAAGTTTTATCATGGTATGGATTTTGCAAACTTCCTCAGAGGTGAATTCCCCTTGACCTGCAAAAAAACCCTCGAGAAACTCGGGCAGGAGAAGGAGGGTGTGAAGGGCTGAGCATCCACTTGCTGATCTCTGGATTCGCAGCAGCGCCGTTGGCTGCCGGGCTTCCAGCAGCTTTGTGCTGAGGTCTCCCCTTGACACTTTGTGCTGAGTTGCTCAGACCTGATCCCGCCCGTTCCTGAGACAATCCAGGCCTACGATGGCAGTTCAGATGTCTCAGAACCAGGAAAATCCTGCTCTTGGAAGAAATGTAATCTAATTAAATTTTTTCAACCTAGTCTGAGAAATACTAATGCCTTCAGATTGTTTTGTGGGGCAATGTAGCAAAGTAATTTCGCTTGTGAAAGCCACAGTGGCTTCTTTGCATCGCTGTACCCTGGCAGGCAAGTTCTCCAAGGGTCAAGAGCTGTGCTTTGCATCATGTTGTGTCCACTTCCATTACTACCCACCCTGAAATCAGGATCTCTGTGTACACAGGCAGTGTTCTAGCTCCGAGTCACCCGCTGGGGACCTTCACTGCTGTGGGATGAGCACTGGCTGGGACAGCTCTGGGGAGGATGGGAGCTGTCGCTTTCTGCCACACAGTGTCTGTTCCAGGATTCTGCTTCAGGCTTCTGTAGGAGAAATATAGTCAGGATCTCTGCTTCCTGATCTTTGCAAAAACAGTTTTGACTGTGAAGGATGACACTGTGCCTCTGTATATTTAGGGCTGGTGTCTTCCTGTGGGTTCTTGATGCTTCAGTTGTCAGGCAGGTAGATTTGCATGGGATGAATGTAAGCCGTGCAGACTGCCCTGCTTGTCAGGAGGGTGTATTTCTGAAAGGTTTGGGTGGTTTTTTTATGTTTTTCCTTCTAGAACCCTAGTGCCAATCCCAGACCCACAGCCCAGGACCTAGCTGGGTTTTGGGATCTCCTGCAGCTGTCCATTGAAGACATCAGCATGAAGTTCGATGAGCTGTATCACCTGAAGGCCAATAGCTGGCAGTTGGCAGAGACACCGGAGAGAAAGGTGAGTGTGGGGCAGTTGAGAGTGGCCGGAGCACCTCGCAGACACTTTGGGTACCTGAGGCCTAGTTCCTGTCTGCAGACAGAAGATCTCTAGGGCTTTTACCACCTGTAACCTTGCAGCCTTGCAGTGCACTGAGACCATTCCTCTTGAGTAACAGCGGAAACAATTTTGTACAGGGGAAAACTATTACAGTGTAGAGACACTGAAGGGATCGTGGTGGTGTGCGCCTAAAGCAGCGATGCAGAGGCCTCTAGTGTTACAAGTGCTGTATAAGTTGGTCTTTACTATCCCTCCCGTCTGAGTAGTACAAAAAAAACCCACCTACCACTGGAACCCTCTGAAAATGCATCCCAGGCTGTGTCCCTGGGCCAGGCTGCCTGCCCAGACATGAGGGTAGGAAGGAGGCTGTGGCTCTGGGCAGTATTAGAACTTTGCGGTTCCAGATGAAGTTCAGTTTTCATGTTGCCCGTGCTGAGCTCTGACCGGTAGCTGGGCCCAGTGTAGTCTGCAAACATGAGTCCACTTCACAGAAGGCCTCTCCCTGTACCATGGGATGCAGAATGGCACGTTTCTAGCAGTTGTGTGAGCTGATTTTGCTGGGTGCCAAGCTCAAGAACTGCTCCTGCTGCTTTCACCTGACCCTCGGTCTCGGCGCTTAGTCCTCCGTGGTGTGAGGAACTCCCCCACATCAGAGAGCGAGCCTCTGTATGTGCATTTTTATTTTATGTTTGGGTTTTTCCTTACTGTCTCCCTAAAGGAAGAGAAGAAACCACCCCCTCCAGTGCCAAAGAAGCCAGCCAAGTCCAAATCCCAACTGAACCGGGACAAAGCCTCCGACTCCGACAAGCAGCGCCAGGAAGCTCGCAAGCGTCTGATGGCAGCCAAGCGAGCCGCCTCTGTCCGGCAGAACTCGGCCACGGAGAGCGCAGACAGCATCGAGATCTACGTCCCCGAGGCACAGACCCGCCTTTGAGCAGAGGGGCAGAGGAAGGAACCGCGTGGTTTTTATAAGTCATTAAAAAGGAAAAAAAAAAGGAAAAAAAAAAGGTTCTCTCTAAACTAGCGTGATTTATTCAGTCTAGAGACAACGAGCCATCCTTGAAAAGGGCTCCTGAGGTGGCTTTTTTTCTCTCAGCTTTAAGTAATGAAGATTTTAAAAAAAATTAAAAAAAAAAAAGAAAAGAAAAAAAAAGGAAAAATATCCCTTGTTTTCTCACTGGCTGTGGTGTTGCTGAATGGACTGAACAGACTCCTGGAACCTCCAGCCCCTTGCCTTGGAACTTCTGTCTTTTTACTTGTTCTATCCAATGAGAACTGTTAGCTTGTTTACAAGAAGAGGACAAGAAAACGTGAAGCCTTGAGCACTTTGCCATGCTGTGTTCTTCCTCCTCCTCCTCCTTTCTGTTCTTCCTTCTCATCCTTTGGTTTTGGTTTGGGTTTTTTTTTTCCTTCTCCTGCTTCCTTTCTCCCACCCTTTGCATGGCTTTGTTTACCGTGTTAGAAATAACCTCGCTTCCACCAAGCTCCCACGGAGAGCACCCCGTGCGTGTGCGAGCAGGTGGCCCTTCTTGGGCCTTCCCTTCTCCTTGGGGTGGGGGGAGGATGGGTGCACGGGGCCAGGGCTGGGGGCTTCGTGTCCCTCTGTTTTATTGGAGCCAGAGGATGACGGGGGTCTGTGGAATGTAACGCAGAGTTGTTGAAGTGCAGCCCAGAAGCAAGTGTGCAATAAGTTGGCAGAGGGGGAGAGGGCGGGGGCTGGCTGAGCCCCAGCGCCGTGCCTGGGCACCAGCCTCCTCCGCGTCGCTGGGATTGGGTTTTAGTTTTCTTTTCTCCCCTTCCCTTTACGAAATCCCTTTCTTTGAATTGCTTGTTGAGAAAGAAGCTGCTACGCTGGGGGACCTGTTTCAGTGTGGGCTGGGGAGTGTGTAAGGTGTTTCAGGGTGGGAGGACTGGGTTTTGTACAGAGAGGAAGGCTGGTGGTAGGCTGCCTGCCTGTACGTATGTGTACATATGCACATATACACTTAGTACCTGTACATTGAATTCATACACACGTATACATGCCCACACGCACAGTGCATATGGTGTACTGAAAGCATCCTGGGGAGAATGGGCATATGTATAGCATATATTTTTACATGTACTATATCTAGATGTGTGTAAAAGTGTGTGTAAAAATATATACCCTGTGTGTAATCAGATGCCTATTTTTTCCTTATCTCCCTGCTCTCTGGGTAGAGGAAGGACTGTGAAATATTTTTTAGCCCATTTTCCCCTTTCTAGGTCTCCTGTTCAGTCGGGCTTCATGAAGCCAGAACTGCCAACACTGAATTCTTTGCCACCCCCTCAAAATAAGCATTTGGCCCCATCCTCAGTGATCTGCCTGGGGATTTATTAATTTTTTTTTTCACTTGCTTGAATGGGTTGGGAGATTGTGCTACTTTCATGGGGGTGGAGGTAGAATCCCAGAGAAGTTTCAGCAAGGGTGTTGGTGATCCAGAGGGCAAAAAAATAAATAAAAGTGAAATCCTGAATCATGTCTCAGTGACTGTTGTATACTGTCCAGTGTTGTCCATGCATGGGGCTTTCTGCCCACCTACCCTCAACTCCTGAACAGGGAAGTAGATTCCTACCAAAGCTTGGCCATAATTAACTCAAATTCAGCATTGCTCTTGATCTTTGTGGGTAAAGATACTGACTTGCTGGGTTACAGCATCGGGGGGAGGAGAGTGTAAAGATGCAGTTTTAGAGCTCGGACCAAGCATGGAAACTGGAAATGCCTGTTAAAGGTGGGGGGGGGGGGGTGGTTTTTGATTTTTGCTCCTCCAAAAGTGGCTAAGGCTGCTGGGGGGTAGCTGGCCTGGAAAGCAGCTTTTTCCTGGGGCTGGCAGTCTGTGAGCAGCATCCCCTGTCACCAAGCTGTCAAATCACCTTCTTCCCTCTCCAGCCCTGGGCAGGTGCAGCTGTGGCCGCGGGGTGCCGATGCTGCCCGCTCTGGGCGGGGACTGAGCGCGGGTGCCTGCCTGGCTCATTTGTTTCCTGCCACCTCTGAGAACGTAGAGCAGCAAGGACAGTTGGCTGACTTACCACGGGAGGGAAAAAACACAACAACTAAACAGCTGCAGTCTGAACTGACGGCTGCCTGCAGGGCCTCTCCCTTTTTAGTCTCAGCAGCGAGACCCGTGACCATGGGGGGGTGGGAGTGGGGGTGGGCCGGGGCCCGGCTGCGGCTGCAGCAGCATGGACGCCTTCCCGCGGGCACTGCCGGCAAGATGGCGGCGGGCAGGGGACAGGGAGAGGCGTTCTAGAGGAAGCCCCGCCCCCTCCTGTAGCCTCATTGGCCCCCTTGCCCTGATTGCGTCACGTGGTCTGCGGTGATTGGCCGGCAGGACCCCCGGCCCCGGGGCTCCCCCAGCGGGGCCGCCGCTGCCTAGGACCCGGCTCGCGCAGGTCGGTGCGCGAGCGTGAGAGGGTGTGCGTGAATGTAAATACCGCCCCACGCTGCTGGGAATAGGGATCGTGCGGCCTTTGCACGCACCTCGGCATAAACCCTATAGGTGCATCCGCTGCAGATAAACGTGTGTAATTTTATGTCTGGTCTTTTTATATTTGAGGCCAAAGGAAACGGGCAGCCAATCACAGGGCAGCCCGCGAGCACGTGGCTATGATGGTGTCAAGATTCGGCTCTCGGCCAATCACAGCTGTATGACGTTTAACAAAATGGCTGCTCCCTGCCCTAAAATGGTGGGTGAAACAAAATGGCTGCCCCCTGCACATACAGGGGCTGGTCCTTGTGCGTCCGACGTACTTCCGTGTAAGGCAGTAGGCGGGGTGCCTGCTCTTGCCGGCCAATCACAACAGACTGTGTGGCTTCAGTGGCCAATGGCCGCTGAGGCTGCTGGGGGGTAGGGCTTCTGGTGGCGGCAGAGGGCGGAGCTCTGGCAGTCGGGGCGCTGGGAGGGCGGGGCCGCTCTGGCCGGGGCCGCTGTGCGCGCTCTGGGCGTGGGCCCCGTCCCCGCAGCTCCCCTCGGGCGGAGGCTGAGCCCGCCCTGCGGCCCGGGTACCTCCTCGGCTGGGCGGGCAGTGGCCGCCGGGCAGTAGCGGCGGCTGGGGCGTCCCCAGCGCAGCTCCCGCGGGCCGCTCTGGGCAGCGCTGCCTGGCGCCGAGCGCCCCGCGGCTGACGGGGCTGCCTGGGGGGACCCCTGCGGGTTTACGAGCAGCAGGGAAAGCGGGGCCCGTGCGGCCGGGACTCGTGCGTGGGTCGCGCAGCGGGGCCGGGGCAGCGTCTCCCTGCTCGCCCCGGCGAGAGGAGCGCGGCAGGGGGTGGTTTGCGCTGCCGCCGACAGCGCGGCTCTGGGGGCTCGGGGATCCTCGCGGTGCCGCCTTCCTCTCGCACCGGCTGCGGGCACAGCGCGGCCCCCGCACCGCCTCCCCGCCCCAGCGACCGGGCTGCACCTGCCGGGGTTGTAACCGGGGCAGCGTTGGCCGCGGCTCCGGAAGGCCGAAAGCGTCGAGTTAACGGGGTAGCGTCTGTGCACAGCGCCCAGGGCCGGGCCAGGGCTGCCGGTGTCGGGCAGCGGGGCCCGTCCCGGAGCACAAGTCCCGGCTGCTGGCCGGGAGGGGTGGGGGGCGGCCAGAGCCGGGTGAGGCCGCTCGGCGCTGGGGACATGCCGGCTGTGCTTCATTCAGCAGTGACCGCCTTCCCCCCCCGTTTCTGTGCAGCCCAGCACCCCCAAGGGCAGTCCAGGCACCTCCCTCACCCAGAGCAGAGCTGGGGACACCCAGCAGCCATTCCTATCACCAGTCGTGTCCTGGGTCTCGCCTGGAGCCATGGGAAGAAGGCTGGGTGGGGTCCAGGGGCCTCCAGCCTTCCCAGCCCCCGCCCAGTGCCGGGGGAGGTGCAGAGCCCCCCGCTGTCACCCCGAGCCACGGGAAGCTGGGGGGGGGGGGGGCTGCAAAGGGCTCGAACTGGTGCTACCCCCAGTCCCCCAGCCCCACACTACAGTAGTGAGCAAGCAGGGCGCAGGTAGGGAGCAGATAGCGAGTAGGTGAGCAGGTAGGGTGCAGGTACTGAGTGGGTAGCGAGCAGGTTGCTCAGCGCAGCCCCTGGGCTCCTGCAGCACCAAGAGCCTGTCCTGGCTGCTCGGCCCCAGGACGGGCTCCCCTGGGGCCGGGGGCACAAACTCAGCGGCTGCCAGACCCGGGCTGGGGCTGCACCGCCCGGGGCCGGGCCCCTGTCTGCCTCTCGCCCCGTTTCCCACACCCAGCCATGCGCCTTCGCCCTCTGAAGCTGCTTTGGTTGAGCTGGGGGCTGGTGTTGGGGAGGAGCCACCCACACTCCAATCTCCCATTAAGAAAATAGTCTTATGTTAATTAAATGTCTCATAGCTCCAGTCTCAGAAACCGAAAAACAAAGCACCAAAAAAAAAAAGAACCTAAAAAAAAAAAAAACCTTTTATTTGACAACAGAAGAACAAACAACGTATTTACAGTAGTTTTTTGCTCCGTAAATTCCACTCCCAACAATCCCTGCCCCGCGCTGGTCCATGGCATGGGCCCGGCTGCAGCTCTCCTGCCCCGGGGGGAACCACTTTGGTTTGACTGGGGCAAAACATAGGGAGGAGACTAAAAAGCTTCTCTCCCTCCCACCCTCACCCCCTGGGGGTGCAGGGGGGGGTGACAGCGGCAAGGGACCTGATTGTCCTGATTGTCCCCCTGTACTCGGCACTGGGGAGGCCTCACCTCGAGTGCTGTGTCCAGTTTGGGGCACCTCAGCACAAGAGAGATCTCGAGGGGCTGGAGCGGGGGCAGAGGAGGCAACGAAGCTGGGCAAGGGGCTGGAGAAGAGATCACATGAGGAGCGTTTGAAGGAGCTGGGCCTGTTGAGTTTGAGGAAGAGGAGGCTAAGCGGAGAACTCATCCCTCCCTACAACTCCCTGAAAGGACACTGTAGAGAGGCTGGTTACTTCTCTTGGGTACCTAGGGACAGAACCAGAGGGAGTGGCCTCAAGCTGAAACAAGGGAGGTGTAGACTAAACGTTAGGAAAAAATTCTTCACAGAAAGAGTGGTGAGATACTGGAATGGGCTGCCCAGGGAGGGGGTTGAGTGGCCATCCCTGGATGTGTTTAAACATCCCTTGGATGTGGTGTTGGGGGAGATGGTCTAGGGGTCAACTTGTAGAGCAGGGTTAATGGCTGGACACGATGATCCCAAGGGGCTTTTCCAACCTGAATGATTGTGACCTCCTCAGATTCAGGGCTGTCCCCAGAAGGCAGCAGAGGGCAAAGGCTGGACAGAAACTGGGGCTGGGGAAGATGAAGGGGCTGTGCCCAGCCCAGTGGAGTGGTGCCCTCTGCCCAGCCAACCCCACACTGTTGGCAGCCCCGTCTGCAGCCCCCCAGCACCAGGAGCCCCTCTCCCGTCCGTCACCACCGCTCTGAAGAAAACAGGGGAGGTTGGGGACGCATGGGACAACACACCCACCAGTCCCTAAACTCAGTGCTCCTCCTCCCAGGCCCCAGCACCCCACAGCGCTGCTCCCCCAGCACCGCTGGCTCCATCTACCACCGGGCACCAGCGCCCACGGGCATTCTCAGCTCTAGTCATGCACCGTAGTAATCGGGCTAATTACCCAGGATTAGTGTTTCGAGGGGCAGAGAAGGCAGCCGCGCACTGCTCGCCACTTCAGCTCCGTTTTACAGTGAAACCGCAAAGCTCCCACCCGGGACCAGCGCCCAGCCAGAAACTCCCCCAGCCCCACGACCCCCGGGCCGGGCTGGGGGCCCAGCCAGCTCCCAGCAGCCGTTGGCTTGTCACTAGAGGTCACCAGCACCACACGGGCACAGACGGGCACAGCCCCAACCAGCAGGACCCGGGGTGGGGTGAAAGCAGGACCTGGGGGGTGGATGAAATCAGGACCCGGGCACTTCATCTGCACCCGGCTGATGAGACTCTGCTGGAACCGAGAGTCTGCGAGCGCTGCCCTTGCAGAGGAACAGACATTCCCATGCCTGCAACACTCCCCTTTCCGAATGGTGTGTTTAGTTGGTTGGTTTGTTTCTTTAAAAAAAAAAAATTAAAATAATAAAAAAATAATAATAATTAAAAAAAAAAAAAAAGACTACGTCAGATACAGAATTTCACAGTCTGAGCTCTGCGCCCACCCCCAGGAGCCGCTGCTCCTCTCTGCCAGCATCTCCCAGGCTCTGCTGTGTGCTCTGTTCCAGGACACACTGTGCACATGCTCAGCTGGGACTCAAGAGACACTGGGAAGTTGTGGAAATGCTTATAGAAATAAAAAATAAAAATAATCATATAATGAATCACAATTAAAGGGAAAAAACGTTTCAGCAAAAAAAAAATTGCTAAACAGCACCGTTGAGATTTCTACTGGCAGCATCTGTAACATCCTAAAGCGGAAGAGGAAGGTCCCTGTGTTTTCTGTGCCAAAAAAATGCCACAGGCTTCAGGTTTCCAGTTCATCTGTCTCTTGCCCTTCCCTGGGCAAGGCAGGGCTCCTGGCCAGCACAAGGTACCACGAGGCCCTCCACAAATAAAGGGGGGGGAAAGAAAGGCATGTGGGGGGAGATCAGGGACTTGGGAGAAAAAGCTTTTCATCCATAGTCCTTAAAACAGACATCAAATTAGAAAAAATTAATAATAAAAAAATTTCTCTTTCTCTCCCTGAAGAAACGGTGTTGGCTGGACCCTCGTTTACAGGAGAGAGAAAAAGAAGTCAGCAGGTTTTCTGAAGGGAGCTCCACAGTGGCCATCGGCCGCGGCAGGGAGAGGCCAGTGAAGCTGTAATGGTCTTTTCACGACGGCCAGATTGCAGTGGTGGCAACCTCCAGTGCGCCCAGGGCACCATCCTCAGCAGCACGGGCAGCAGGCGGGGGCATCTCCTCAGCGATGGGACAGTCCTCCCTCTCCCCTTGGCTGACAGAGAGCAGAGCCCCCAAAGGCAGGAGTCCACTTCTGAGACGAGCTGGTCAGGGGGTGCAGGCAGACGGGTGGCATGAGACAGGGAGGATGAGGAACCCCCCCCAATAAAGGGCACCCCGTGGGACCCGGCCCGGGGAGTTATTTGGAGACGGAGGCTGCGGGAGGCTCAGTCTGGGGCGAGAGGGGCAGCTGCCTGCCCTGCCGCTGCGACTCCAGCTCGGCCGCCCTCTGCAGAGCCACCTCCACCAGCAGCTGGAAGCTGCTGAAGTCGTCACCAAAGAGCTCGGGGGGTGTGGGGGGCGGCGTGTTGAAGAGTCCGCTGGTGGGGCTGGCCGCCTCGGCCCGGGCCAGCAAGGCCATGGTGCTGCCAGGGGCACCCGGCGGTGCCTTGGGGACAGGGTCCGGCTCCGCTCGCTGCAGGCCTGGGGGCTTCTCCCACTCGGGGCTGGGGGCACTGACCACCGTCAGGCTGCTGCCCAGCGCCTGGGCGGGGTGGCACAGTACCTGCGGGCACACGGACATCGACAGCACCTTGGAGGCCCCCACGGCCGTCACGGGAGGTACCACCAGCACCCCGGAGCCGGAGGCGGCTCCCCGCGGCAGGGCCACGTCGCCGGCTTTGCCCCCTCGGCGGGAGATGGTGAACTGGTTGGGGTCCTTCCCATCCTTGCGCAGCATGTCGGGGAGCAGCCGCCTCCTGGCGTTGATGAACCAGTTGCAGATCTGGGAGGAGAGAGGGGCACGGCGCGGTCGGCCCGGGGCTGCCGCGCATCCGCAGCACCAAGCCAAGCCAGAAGAAGCCCCCTGGACCCAGGAAGGAGCTCCTGCACGCTCCAGCTACCACAGGGCTGCCCCCCAGCCCCACACCTCCTTCCCATGGGGCTCTGGAGGGACAGGGCTACTCCTGGCAGGGGGTGCCCAGCCACCCACGGAAACCCCAATGCCAGCTGCTTCCTGCCTGGCACTGCCTGCTTGGGGTGGCCCCTTCCTCCACGCACCCCTGTCCCCGCTGCCCACGCTGCAATGCTCCCACTCAGCCCACCCTGGCTGGGGCTGTGCACCAGCACCAGCCCCCCCAGCACTGCCGGTACCCACTCACCAAACAAGCACTGAACAAAGAGCCTGGGCAGCTCTGGGGCCAAGCTGCCCCAGGAACCACAGCAGAGCCACCCAGAGCCACTGGAGCTGTCGTGGTCTCGAGCAGAGCTGCCCATGTCCCCAGGGAAGGGCAGGCTCAGCACCATTGTCCCACCATAGCCCCAGGCTCTCAGCAACTGGGCGTGCCCAGCCGCAGCAGGTAAAGCGGGGTGCAGCTCCCTGCGCCCCCGGGGACTCCCACCACCCCCCAGCCAGAGGCTGTGGCACTGCACAGACTGCTCTGAGCCCAACAGCCTTCAGCAGGTCCCCAGTCTGGGGAGAGCTCTCTCTTCTCCAAGCAACCCACCCCAGAGGCCACTGAGCCCAAGTGCACTGGCACCAGTGCTAGAACGAAGCCACTGTGGCCAGGAGCACTGAGGCTGCCTGGACAGATGGACAGCAGCACGGGTGGAAAACCCTAAACAGCATCAGCTCGCTGGAGCTGTGGCCCCCACACCCCACCGGGGCAGGGGGGGCTGCAGCAGCACATCCACACCCTCCCGTGCCCCCACCCGCCAGCAGAGACAGCTCACAGCCAGCTTCCAAACATCGGCCTCTTTAGGCAGAGCTCTGCTGCTACGGCTCTGGAAGCCCTTCAGAAATGCAGTGGCTGTGTGTTCAGCATTGGCTGGGTATTGTTTTTGCATCTTTATATAAAATGCTAAATTAAAATAACTGCCATTTTCCTAGGAAACAATTAGAAGATACTACATCAGGGAAAAGAAATAACCCATCTTTGCTAAATCAACAGCTACGTAAAATATTTCCCCCAGGGAGAGAAAATTTACCACAGCTTCTACCGCAGCAAGATCTCAAAAGACAAAAACAATAAAGGACAACTGAAACAATATTTGGCATTTAACACTCTCAAAGACACCAGTCTCACCCCTTTTTCCCTTCCAGACACTCTCTTTCGCAAGCCTTAGCCAGGTCCCCTTGACATGAGCTTGCAGTTCCACGGCCATCCACCACTGCAATCCCCAACCACATGGCTGGACTCCCAACAAAAAGCCTCAAACAATTCCACAGCACTGAGAAGAACCCCCCCTCCCTCCTGAATTATGACAGTCGCCCCTGCCGTGCTCCTTCCAGCATTCAGCTCCCTCTGGGGAACACGGCACAGAGATGGGCACACACAGCCACAGTGATGCCACGTGGCATCACCCACCTGGTGACTTGGGATACAGTTTCACAGGCTGGTTTGGGCTGGAAGGGACATTAAAGATCATCGAGTTCAACCCCCCTGCCATGGCAGGGATACATCCCACTAGAGCAGGTTGCTCAGAGCCCCATCCAGCCTGGATGTGAACACATCCAGTGATGGAGCACCCACAGCTTCCCTGGGCAACACATTCCAGTGTCTCACCACCATCAGAGTGAAGAACTTCCCTTGTTTCCAATCTAAATCTCCCCTCTTCCAGCTTCAACCCATTACCCCTCGTCCTGTCACTGCAGGCCTTTGTAAGAAGTCCTTCCCCAGCTTTCCTGCAGGCCCCCCCTTCAGATACTGGGAGCTGCAATAAGGTCTCCCTGAAGCCTTCTCTTCCCCAGGCTGAACACGCCCAACTCTCTCAGCCTGGCCTTGGTAGCAGAGAGAACTTTGAAACAAACAGCTTGGGTTTTTTAAACAAAAAAAAAACCCGACAGCCATCTCTTGGCCCCACCATCAGTGCACACTGGACGGTCACTTTGGACAGTGTCTGCCCCCCCCCCCACCATGAGAGCAGCATCCCCTCTGCAGGGAGGGAAAGCCCAACCCCACCGGAGAACAGGGGCTTGGAAACTGGCTGTTGGCCAGGAAGCCCTGCCAGGAGCAAGCACCGCTTTCTGAGCTCCCGACCCGCTGCAAGGCAGGCACGCGGCCTCCTGGTCCCCTGCAGACCTGGGGCTGCTGTGCTCCTGATCCCTGGCCACCAGCACCTGGCTCCAGCTCCACAGGCCACGGGGCTGGGCAGGGGGATGCGCCAGTGAAGAACCAGGGGGTGTTCAACCAGTGGCTGCAGCAGAGACCAGTGCTCGAGTGACTCCTGTGGGCATCAGACTGGCACCGACGGACCAAACCCCACAGCCACTCCAGCCTCGCCGTGGGGTGTCCCACACCCCAGTAGGCTTCTCCCCATCAGCTGCAGCAGCCCCCTGTTGCATCACCCCAGACTGGCAGAAATCCCGTGACAGCCCCAGGAAATGCTGCCAGGCTGGGACCTCCTGCCTGGGGGGCACAGAGGCAGCCTCCTCACCAGGCACACCCTGGCTGCAGGTTGTCCCCTGAGGCAGATGACAGCCCGCGCGTGGCAAGGCCACACCTCAACACAAGCCCAAGTGCCTGCCAACACCCTTCCTGGTCCCAGAGCTCAGGGCACAGGCAGCTGGGCACCTGCTGGTCCCACTGCTGCAAGCCCTGGGGTGAACCCCTGCATTCCAGGCACCGCTGGGCCAACCCCAGCCCAGGACAAGCCCAGATTGCTACAGCCCCAAACCCTTTGCTGCTCTCTGCACCACTATGACTCAAGCCCTCGCAGGACCTGCCTCCCCTCAGACCAGCTGCCCAGACACAGGTCTGTTGCACAGCCAACATTTAAAGAAATACATTAAAGTGAGAAAGCTTGCCTTGCCTAGAGGGAAGCCAGACAGCCCCTGCCCACGCACTGGTGTCTGGGCTGAGACCGGACGGCTGGCCAGGGCTGTGCTGAGCTGCAGTGAGAGGAGCCAGAAGCACAGAGGAAGCCCCGAGGAGAAGAACTCAGCTGCAAAGCTGCTGCTCTTGCCTGTTCCCACCCCACTGTGTCCCCAGAACCAGAGAACAGAGCAAAGCCCCCATATATTCCCCACCCTACCAGGCTGGGAGAGGAGGGCACACCAGGGCCCCCCCCACCTGGAGGCTGCTGCCCTTGGTGCAGACCAAAGGGCCAGGCAATGGCAGGCTCTCCCTGCCACCCTCAGAGCAGGCAGGGCAAAAGCCAAAGCTGGAAGGAAAAGTGCTGCTCACCCCTGCTGCAAGCCAGGGCTCCTGGAGCTGAGAGGCACCCATCACAGCACCCCACAGAGAACATCAGCCCACGACCAGGAGCGGGGCAGAGGGATACCTGACCAGCAACCCTCCGCTGCCCTTCGCTCCCCTTAATGCAACTGGTGTAACTGGGGCCAGGTGGGCCAGCCAGTATTTAGCACTGCTAATGCCACAACCCGGGGTCAAAGGCCCACCAAGCCTCCCTCCTAGGACAGCAGTCCCCTGCCCAGCTCTGCGTGCAGGGGGTGGTACCCTCACTCCTTTGCTGTGGTGTGTCCAGGGAAACAGGATACAGCAGCACCCACTGAAACCCTCCCACTGGTGTCATTTACTAACAGCAGGGTATTGCTTAGTTTGTCCCCATCTCTGTCTCTCCACCTTCTGTCTGGCCAAGGAGTTCTGCTCCATGACTGCCATAAAGCTGGTCCCCAGACTTCTCCCAAAAGGAGGATGCCCACCCAGAGGTGGCTTTGCTTCCCTGCATCCCCTCCCCTGCCTCATCACTGCCTTTCAGCATGTACTTCGGGATCCTCCCACGGGCTTCTACTGGGCCAGCTTGTCCCAAGCACCATGGCAGGGGACCCAGCGAGTCCCCATCATGGGGGACTGGCTCCTACCTGCAGCACAGAGAGGTTGGTCTGCCCCGAGAGGCTGAGCTTCTCCTGCTCCGAGGGGTAGGCATTGAAGCGGTGCTCGTAGAGCCAGTCGCGCAGGATCTTCACGGACTCCTTCGGGAGATTGCCCCTTCTCTTCCTCTTGCCGGGCTGCGAGGGGTCCGGGGATGTGGCACTGTCGTCCTCCCCGAGGTCGCTATCCGACATGGTGGAGCTGCCCGCACACCTCTCCTGGTTAAAGCCTGGCAAGGTGGAAACCAAAGAGCAGCGATCAGGAGGCGTCCCGGCCAGGGGAGCAGGGGGGTCGCAGCTGCAGACCCCCCCACGGCCCCCACAGCCGCCGCGACCACCGGGCCGGCCGGGGCTGTTAATCCAGGGCAGAGGCCCCACCGGGGAGGAGAAGCTGCAGGCACCGGCGGGGACAACAGCCCACCCCGGGCACCGTCGGTTCGCCTGAGCAGAGCCCCCGGAGCTCCGCGGAGCCCGCCCGGGCTGAGCCCGGCGGATCGGGGACGGGGAGGCAGCCGCTCGCGGCGGGCAACAAGAAAGAAAAAAAAAAAAAAAGGTGAAACTTTGTGGGAGTGAAATTAAAAATAAACTAAAAAAATCTCAGCGGAAGAAAAAGGCCGGGGCTGGGGAGTCGGGAGTTGCTTCGGGGAGAAGGAACCACGCGAGGTCATTGTGCGCCGGGGATGGAGGCGGGGGCGGCGGCTGCCCCCGCGCTGCTGTCACGGGCCGGGGGCTCGGCTCGGCTCGGTCCGAACACTCTGGGCTCGGCTCGGCTCGGTTCGGCTCGGCTCCGATGGCCGGGCCGGGCCCCGCCGCCCCTCCGGCCGCAACAGGTATCGCGGCGCCGGGCCCCTGCCCGCCGCGGACACAAAGCCGGGGGGAGCGGCGAGCCCCGGCCCCCCCGCCCGCCGCCCGGGGAGGCGAAGGAGAAAGAAAGAGAAGCTGGAGCCTCGCCCGCGGCCCCAGAGCCCACCCCCGCACACGGCAGGAACCGGCCCGAAACGAGCCCCGGCCAAACAAACACCACCGGCCAAGTTAGAAACGACGCGGAAAGGGAACAAAACCCCCCGAGCGCGCCCGCCCGCGACTCCCACAAACTTTTCACGGCGGGGGCGGCTCCGGCCCGGCCCGGCCCGGCTCGGCCCGACCCGCACAAAGGCGGCGGAGCCGCGCTCGGCTCCACACCGCCCCGCGCTCCCGGCCCGGCCCGCCCGCCGCCGGCCGGGACTCCATGTTTGCCGCCCGCCCCGGCTGCGCTCTTACCCCCGGGCCGCCGCCGCCGCCTCGGCCCTTGCATGGGCCGCGCCGG
>JANVCC010000271.1:418518-439642 GCA_025345505.1 Todiramphus chloris collaris
CACCCACCTAGTGACACCCACCCAGGGGAACTCACCTAGTGACACCCACCCAGGGGAACCCACCTAATGACACCCACACAGGGGCACTCACCTAGTGACACCTGCACAGGGACACCCACACAAGGGACATCTACCCACGGGCACTCACTCAGGGGCATCGCCCTAAACTTCCTCCCTCCAGCCATGTTAAGGCTTAATCCAGTACCAGCACTGAGGAGTTACTGGTCTCTGCAGGCAGGGAACAGGCAGGCACTGATTGCAGGGCCAGGACTGGGACAGGAGCTGCAAGGGCAGGTGTGGGTGACAGCCTCAGGGAGCACAGAGCACCTGGAAGCATCACCAGTGCTTCATCATCAGAAGCTCAGCACATCACCTCTCCCAAGGAAGTGGAAGGTGTTTCAAAGTAAGGGTGGTGAGCAAGGAGGCACCAGGTGGGATTGTTGCCATGTTGACGTCCATTGCCAACGGGCAAGGTCTTTGGAGACTTTATTGAGCTGCTCTGGCTCTCCCTGCACCTCTCCACTGCAAGAGCAGAGCCTCAAGGTGACCTTTAGAGTTCTGGTGAGAAACTGCTCCATTTACGCACAACTGTAAACGCACAATGCTGGTGTTGAAAATGCTGATGCTGCGCGCTGCTGGTCCTGCACTCTGCTGGTCCTGCACACTGCTGGTCCTGCACGATTCTGATCCAGCACAGTGCTAGTCCTTCATGCTGCTGGTCCGGGAGGTGGCTTCCCTACCACGTGCTCCGTGTCCTCCTGTGGTGTGGGGCTGGGTCACACCCCCTGCCAGATGCTCAGGACAGGCAGGTGCGTAGTACCAAGCCCAGAAGGAGAACACATCCATCGTGTCCACTCTGGGGTGGTACCCTTCAGCATCAGGGACCACAGAGAGAAGAGCTGCTCTGAGCAGTGGTGCTGCATCCCACGGGTCAGGCACCCTCTGGGCTCTATGGACAACGTGGTGAGAAACACAGACTGATCCCTTCCAGCTCCTGTGGCAAAGGTGCTGCTGCCACAGGAGGCCAAGATAACACTGCCCAGTAGCCAGCCCAGACAGGTGCCAGCAGAGACTCCCCCATCTTGGGCATATCCAATTTGGGATGTCCATCTACCCGTTTGAGGATGTCCACACTCATCTGTGGTAAGAGAAGCACTGCACCCTGTGTGTGCACACACACCGACCTACCTTCCCCCCCAGGGGTCTGTGTGCTCATGGGCCACAGCAGCCCCGAGGGTCACCAGGTCCTGCTCCATCTTCCTCCATGCAGAGCTTGTTTGCAGGAGGTGTTTGATGAAACCTTGGCACAGGAGCCGTCCTTGGGGCATCTCTCCCCTGCCAGGCTCCACCACCTCTGCCAGCTGTGCTGCAGGTCCTCTCCAGCCCCTCTTCTCTGCTTGCAGGGAAAAAGGTGAGTATCCTCTTGGGTGTTGAGAAAGGTTGCAAAAACCCTCCTTTTATGGTGGGGTTTTTGGTGCATGCAAAGCAGGTGCATGGCGCAATAAAGGATTAAATAGCAAAGAAAAAAAATGGGTAATTCCTTAAAGCATTTGCTTAGTTGCTGCTAAATCTTTAATGTCCTGAGTGAAACTGTACCCCCAACTTGCTATTGCGCCGTTAATGCAAACCCAGTACAGGCTGGCGAGCGTGGGGCCAGCCCTGGGCACAAATCCTGCCCGCTGCTATGGGGCACCTCCTCCCAGCTCTCCTTCGGGGCTTCTCCAGGTCCTAGCAGCCTGCAAGGTCTGCCCGGGCCCATTGACATGATAATACCATTAAAGGTCAGCAATTTGAAAAACAATCAGGCAACAGGAGCCTGAAGGGGGGTGCTGGAAACCCCAGGCAGCCTCCGAGGGTGTTGACCTGCCCCAGGCAGAGCTCCCTCCACCCTTGGCCAATGCTCTGACATTTAATCTGGAGTTTTGGCAAGTAAAATTGGACCTGTGGCCAGTTGTGCCGGCTGTTGGCTACAGCCCTGCCCTTGGGCCTCGGGCTGGCTGCCCAGCAGCAGGGTCCTGCTTCCTGCTCAGGGCCACTGGACTCTACCCGCTGGGATTCCACCAGTAGGACTGGTCCTGGGAGTCCTGCTCCCAGGGCTTTTTCACTGGGTCACAGCTTGCCTTTGCTCTGCAAAAGCCAAGGCTCGATGGCCTTGAGCGGGAGTTGTGGTGGTGATACGGGAATGATAGCTGGGTTCCTCTTTCCCCTGCCAGGGACAGCGGGGGAGCCTCGGGCTGCTGTACTCCTTCACACTCCACGCACAGAGCTTTGAAGGCAATGTTTCATGGTTTGAAAGCCATCGCCGCCTGCTCGGCCAGGGCACTGACAGCTGCGTCCCAGTGCCAGGAAGGGCCAGCGCATGCTGGCTGGGCACCAACTGGAAACAAGCAGCACCATGAGAACACCCGGTGTCCGACTGTTCACACCACAGCCCCACGGTTCAGGGCTCAGCCAAAGTCAGCTGGAGCATGAGCTGCTTCACCAGCTCCAGTGCCACACAGCTCTGTCCCGCTCCAGTACTGGAGCCCCTCATGCTCAGGTGCCACGTCCCCTCCACCTCCTCCTGCCCCTTCCCGTGGGGCAGCTCTGCTATTTCTGTTGCCCTTCCTGGAGACCGTAGGGCAGGGCAGCCTCTCTCAGTGGGTAGTGCCATATCCTTTGCTTCTCTCATATTCCCATAACCTATAGGAGTGGACATGGGAAGAGGAGACATGGTGCTCTGGGGAACTCAGGACAGAGCTCACAGTGCTGGAGAATTACACTCTCGGGTCAGGGTTTCTAGAACGCCTCCCTGGGCTGCATAGACAGCTCTTGTTTGGGCTAAAGGAGGGAATAATCCCCATGGGGAGAGCTGAGACAACAGGAGTTGCCATCCGGAGCACCCAGGGCTGCTCCTGGACCCTTGGCCAGACTGTGTGTATGAGCAGGAGCAAGAGCTGAAGAGACTGACCAGCAGGAACTCATGAAGTTCAAGGAGGAGAAGTGCAAACTGCTCTCAGGGAGGAACAACTCCAGGCACCAGGGTGTGCCAGGAGCTGCCCAGCTGGAAAGCAGCTTGTCAGAAAAGGCTCTGGAGGTCCTGGTGAACACCAGGCTGCCCATGAGCCAGCAAAGGGAGTCCTGGGCTGCACTGGGAGTGTCCCAGCAGGTGGAGGGGAGTGATCCTTCCCCGCTGCTCAGCACCGTGGTGTGAGGCCACCTCTGGAGTGCTGGGTCCAGCGCTGGGATCTCCAGTACAAGAGAGACAGGGACATACTGGAGAGAGTCCAGCAAAGGGCCATGAAGATGGTGAAGGGACAGGAGCAGCTCTGCTGTCAGCAGAGGCTGAGGGGGCTGGGACTGTTCAGCCCGGAGCGAGCAGGCTCAGGGGGTCTCACCAGTGTGTGTAAATCCCTGCAGGGAGGCTGCGGGGAGGATGGAGCCAGGCTCTTCTCAGTGGTGCCCAGGGGACAGGACCAGAGGCCGTGGGCACAACCTGGCACACGGGAGGGTCCCTCTGAACATCAGGAAACACTTTTCCACTGTGAGAAATTCTTTTAGGTTGACCCAGAAGGCTGTCTATTTTCTTAATTTGGTGCCCCCATCCCAAGAAAACGCTTCTGAAATTAAATATCTAGTTTTATTTTGGTGCTATATAATACCTTTGAAATGGCCGAGTCAGGTCAGGTCAACCTGCTGGCCGTGGTTCTTGTGATGTAGCCCAGGATACGGTTGGATTTCTGAGCTGTGAGCACACGGTGCCAGCTCACATCAAATTTTATCACCCACCAGTATCCCCAAACCCCTCTCCCCAGGGCTGCTCTCAACCCATTCAGCCCCCAGCCTGTGCCGGTGCTGGGATTGCCACAGACCAGCTGTAGGGCCTTGTATTCAGCTTAGTTAAACTTCATGAGATGCACATGGGCCCAAATAGTTTGGGGGTTTGATGATGTTTCTTTCTCCCTCTTTGGATGGTTGACCAAAGTGGATGAAGTGTTTTTTCAGAAGGTACAGTTGACACCACAGGAAAACCACCACATCTGCTTGAGTCGGTGGCACCAGGGGCCTTCTAAGAGCATCAGCTGATGGATGATGTGAGCTGATGTGACTGGAGAGGCTGTCCTCCAGCCTCTGCACTGCTGGAAAAGCCAGGAAGCCAACAGCTGAGCAACACCAGGGGAAGGGGCTTAGTTAGAACCAGAACTGAGAAAAAAAAATAATGAAGTGTAGAAAGGGCTCTGAGCACTGTTGGACAAAGTGGCATGTCTCCCAGGGATGTCTCCCACCGTGGCTAGAAGCAGGTGCTGGAAGAGTGTGAGAACTGAGCACATGGGAGACACTCTCCCAGCCACGGACACCCCGAGGCAGCCATGGCTCCTGGATGTCCGGTGACACCCGAGCATAGCCCAGGGAGAGGTGAGAGGCAGCACCATCCCCAGCTGCCACCCCACTCCTACAGCTCCTTGCCAGGCCAGAGACTCCAGCCTGCCCAGGGTCTCCTCAGGTGGGAACTGGTCTGTGCTGCCAAACCTCCCAGTTGCCCTTCTCAGGACACTTCCAATTTGGTTCTAACTTTATTATATTCCAGGTATGGGCAATAAAAGGACCTAGGCAATGGCCAAAGAGTGGTCTCTTTTAATCTTTCTTTTCCTAGTAACTCCTAGCATGTGATCTTTCTCCTTTTCTTTTTTTCTTGATTTTGACAGCTGCTGAGCTCTGACCTTTTCCTGGGGCTGTCTCAGGGCACTTGGAGCTTGTTGTCTTACCCATGAAGTCAGGGTTGATCTTCCCCATGTGCTTCACTCTCCATCAACTCACCTGCAACTGCATTTCAGTGCTTTTCACCCACAAAGAGCTGCAGGAGGTGGGGGAGGCAGAATTCCCTTTTGCAAGGACAGTATTTAGTCTTCCCATATGTAGCCCAGTGTCCACTAGAAAAGTTCCTCTACTTTGCTGGCAGCAGGGTTCAGGATGCCCTCTCCTTAGAGTCCTGTGGTGTAACCATGGTCATACTGGTGAAAGGGGCAGCTCAGGCCCAGCAGCTTGAGTAGCTGCTTGAGACAGCACTTCTGAAAGCCCCATGCTGGAGCCTCTGCAGGTCTGCTGGCAGCCAGCAGTGCCCGCAGCTGGTGGTGGCCAGCCACCAAGTCCATCTCACTCCCGACACAGGGAAAACTTGGTCTGGTCATACAAGTTGGTTGCTGGGGAGCAGTGGGGCTGAATATCACTCCAGAAGGCAGTTTGCCCACAATGTGGCAGAAACCTTGCAGACGCTGGAGGCCCTTTCCCATGCCACTCTATTTATCTTCATCATCAGACCATCTGCCCCAAAGTGATGCCTGTGAGATGTTCACTTCAGTGTGTGTCCCAGTGAAGGGGGCTTTTAAAAAGCATCTTGCCCTCCAGCAGCCTTTGGGCCTGGGACATTGCTCTGGAAATGGAGAGCTGGGTGTTTTTCCCTCATACAGCAGGGATATGGAGAAGGAGCTTGGCATCTGCAAGCCTGTGGCTGTTGCTGCAGGGCATGAGCCATGATCCTGGGGAGCTCTCCAGGAGAGCACATGTTCCACCTTTCACATCTCTACGTCCCTGATAATGGAGTTCATGTTCCCTTGCATTGGTGGTGCCTAGGAAATAAAAGCACCGAGACCCAAGGAGAAGCTTCTCAACCATGGGTCATGTCCCAGGTGAAAGCATCGCCTGGGGCCTGGCTGGTCCCTAAGCAAGGATGGGCACATCCTGAGCTGACCCCTCTGATCCCAGCAGCTCCTGCCCATGGAGCTCCTGCAGACCACATCCAAGCTTCCCCAGTGCACCAGGAGCATCTCTGGCACTCACTGTGCCCTTACCAGTTTCTGTGGGTTTGTCGCCACATTTTCCCTTGTTTTAAACAAAGAAATGCAGGAAACTCATCCTTCCAGGGCAAGGAGATGGGCTGACTTCACTGAAGTGAGTTGGTGCCCCCCCCCCCCCCCCTTTGTCAGGGTTGTGATAAATAACCAAACCAACAGGACAACCCCCCTTCCTCATTTCTTACCCTCCCAGTCTCTCCCACCCCTGCCCACTCAGGGTGAACACAAAAGGGTGGCCACGTCCCTGGGACCCCAAACCAGCTGATGGGGGAGTGCAGATGGCACCTTGGCACGTGTATCTCAGCCCACTTGCCTGCTCACCCCGGCTGGGGGGGCTGAGCAGAGCCACCCTCATCCCATCAGCAGAGGTGGAAAATGATGCTCGAGCTGATTTTACACAGGTTGGGAGTGATACGGCTTCAAAAACAGGCTGCCCTGGTGGATGGGACCCTGCCTGGCAGCAGCAGCAAGATGGGGAGCTGCGGTGCACAAATGCACCAGGCAGGCAGGCAGGCAGTGTGGCACGGCATGGCACAGAATGGCACGGCCCAGCATGGCACCATGCCACAAGGCAGACACACGCATCTCTGGATCACACCCTTCAGGTTTTATACGCCACTTTGGCTCCCCGAATCCCTCGGATCACAGGCCCTAAAGCCACAAAAGAGCCAGCGAGGACACAGAGCAGGGTTTCTTTCAGGAAGGAAGGAAGTGCGGGAGGAGAAGGGGGATCCTTTCCCTCTGCTATGGTCCCGAGGGGGACCGCTCAGGCTTGAGCCAGCCAACCCCCACAGGCCAGCGCTCCTCTGGGATGCTCACCTTGGCCCCAGGGACCAGTGGCACGGTGGCTTCAGGGGGGACAAGGGCTGCTTTGGGGTGTCACAGACGGGCTGGGGGCCCCAGCAGGGTGAGCCAGGCGGGAGAGGCGGTGGGAGGAGAGGTCTGGGGCTGATGGCTGGGCACTCATCGGTGCAGTGACGGGAGCAGCTCCCCTCCAAGCGTGACCCGATGTGGGGTGCTCGTCCTGGGATGTGTTTTGCATGTGGGGAGCCTGCTGTGGGGCAGCAGGGGGGCCGAGGGGCAGGGGGCATGTGCAGGAGGAAGCAGGAGGGGTGAGCAGCCCCAGGCTCTAATCGTCCTTGTCCTTGGCCCCGTGTTTCAGGATGCGGGTGAACTCCACGTAGTTGAAGTTGCCCTTTTTGTCGATGGGCGCCTCCCGGTACATCTCATCCACCTCCTCGTCAGTGAACCTGTCTCCCATGGTAGTCAGCAGCTCACGCAGATGGTCCTCGTGAATGAAGCCTGCAGGGATGGCAGGGGGTGGCCTTAGCAGGGGACACCGTGGGAGGGCTGAGCAGTAGGACCTTTTCTGCCTCTCCTGAAGACACCCCAGCCCAGCTCTCCCACTCTGGACCTGCTTGGGGACTGTCCCCAGGGGTCTGTCCCCAGCCCTCATCCTGGCTGCATGCCCAAGGCAGGCAGCATGGGGCTGTGCAGGCAGGACCTGTACCTGATGCCTCCTCATCGAAGCAGGCGAAGGCATTGCGGATGACGTCCTCTGGGTCGGTGCCATTCAGCTTCTCCCCAAACATGGTGAGGAACATGGTGAAGTTGATGGGTCCCGGTGCCTCGCTCATCATGCCCTCCAGGTACTCGTCGGTGGGGTTCTTCCCTGCCGGACACAGGCAGGGGTGTGGGTGCAGGGCCCTGTTCTCCCCACAGCACCCATCCCCAAGGCCAGCCCGCACACCCAGATGGATGGGATTGTTTTTTTTTTGATTGCAAATGAATTTGCTGGTTCATGTTCAACCACCCCGTGAACAAGGGAAAGGGTTTCTGCAGTGCCCAGTGCTTGCCCTCAACATTGCTCCCCATGCAGGAGGCCACCTGGAACCAAGGTCTGCCAGGCTCAGCCTTAAGGGAGATGCAGGAATTCACCTGGGAGTTACTGGGAACCAAACCCACAGCTTCTCCCCATTCCCCTGGCAGTTTGACGCCCAGCACCACCCAAGGAGAGGGGCAGCAATGTCTCCACACCAGCCTTGTGCTGCTGATGTCCCTAGAGCTGCTCCTACCAGGGATGCATCACAACTGGTTTAATCTCTTCTGCTGAGATCCACATGTTCCCAGTGGCAGGCCCCTCTCTGCTTGAAGAGCTATGGCTCACTGGGAGGAAGGAGGTCCCTTCCAGGGCCAGGCAGGACCTCCAGAACAGGTTTGTCTGCCAGGTCAATCATTGACAGAACTCCCAAAGTGCCGTGGAGGTACCAAACAGAGCAAGAGGTGGGAGTCGTGCAGCAAAGGAGAACAGGTTCCAGGTGGGGAGCACAGCCAGACCTGCAAGTCTCAACTGGCCGAGGCTTCATGCCAGCACAGGGACCAGCCTCTACTGTCACCCAGGCTGAGAGGAACAGGAGGGCAACATTCCAGGGTGAGACTACTCAAATACTTAGCTGGCGGTTTCTCCTAGGGCAGAGCTTCTCCAGCCCCAAGGGTTTCTTCCCTTCTTAGTGAACATGGCTGTAAGAGCAACACACAAAGCTGCTGCCCTCGGGTGCCTCCACAAACACACCTTCTACGGGCAACTCACTCACAGAGAAATCCCCCCTAGATTTTCAGCCAGTGCTGGCTGGCCCAAAGCAGGAGGGCTGTGACTTAGTGGCATCCCACCAAAGACACTCTTCATAGAGGGTGTAAGGCACCCAGCAGCTCTCCCCACTTGCCAAGGAGGTGTTGAGGACAGAGAGGCTGAGGGACACAGGGAGGCACGAGGGAAGGATCTCCTCACCAAGGGAAGCCAGCATGTCGTGCAGATCCTCCTTGTCAATGAAGCCGTCACGGTTCTGGTCAATCATGTTGAAGGCTTCCTTGAACTCCTGTATTTGTGACTGGTCGAACATGGCAAAGACGTTGGACGTGGCGCGTTGCGGGCGCTTCTTGGTGGTCTTGGCTTTGGCACGTTTGCTGGACATCTTGGCGGCTGGGGTGGTACCTGGAGCAGGACAGCAGGCAGGAGGGTCAGGAGGGATGGGGACAGGCAGGGCCTGGGGGCTCAGAGAAGGAGGCAGGACACACAGCTCCTGGCACTTCCAGTTCCATGCCTCAGTTTCCCTGGCTGTCACAGTTTGGCAACAGTGTGATACAGCGGTCACGGGGTGGGACATGGGGACAGGCAAGACTCAGGCTCTGATGAGTCCCCTGGGAAGTCACAAGAGCAGGCAGTGCTCGCTGGCACAGCTTCCCTGGGGCCGTCCCCACTGGCTGCAGACAGGGCTCCTTGCCCCCACCCTTGGCACTCAAACCCCCAGACCCAGTTGCCACCTGTCCCCTTTGCATCCCAGGCACAGGGAGAGACATCAATCAGGTCAAGCCTGGCACCCAGCATCCCCGCACGGCCATCAGTCCGGGGGGGCCAGGGGGACGGGTGCCCCAGCACTATGGCTACAGCTCAGCCATGTGCCCCCCAGGCCCCCCCTGCTCCTCTGGCAGGGTTCCCCCAGGGATCCCCCAGTTCCCCCTCCCAGGCCACGGCTCTCCCTGGCACCCCCCATGGCAGTGCCCGAAAGCAGCTGCAGCCCGGTGCCGGGAGGTGGGCTCGGCTCAGCACCCAGCACCCCGCGGAAGGGGTTATCTGCTCCGGGCACATTCCTCGCATTCCGCGGCCTCCCTTCCCCCCGGTCCATCCCACCGCTCCCAGCACCGGGCCAAGGGCCGCTCCTCCCTGCCCAGTGCCCGGGGAGCCCCCGGGGAGCGCAGGGGAAGGGCCCGCAGCCGAGGGGAGGGAGGGCCAGAGGACCCCGGGGGGCTGCGGATCGCCAAGCGGCACTGGGACCAGTGGGCGCTGGGGACTGGTGCTGCTGTTACAGCCCGGGGGGCACGGATGGGGGAGGCAGAGCGATGGGGACCTTCGGGCACATGGCTGGGCAATGTGCAGCCCATGGGGCTGGCGAAGGGACCGTGTGGACCCCAAACACCAGAAAGGAAGGAAAACCTGATCTTTCAAAGGTGGAATTGAGTCCAGCCTGTGCTGGTGAGCACCCAGCAGAGCTGGGCTGGAGCAGAGCCCACTCCCACCCCAAAAATGGTACCCAAGCCCCTTCCCAGCTTCCAAGAAGGTATTTGGTGCTATCCCCCCATGCTGCCAGACTGAGGGATGCAGTTGGTGTATAAGATGCCCTTCTTCTGCACCCATACATCTCCTGCCAGCCCTCCCCAGTCTGCCCATACCTGCTTCCCAGCTCTTTCCCTCCCCTTCTGCTATCCCTCTTTCGAGACGCTGCAGAAGCAGCTGTGGTCCCCAGTCTCCCTTAGCCGGGCTGTGCTGGAAGGACATCTGAGGGGCCACACTAAGTGCCAAACACCAGCTATGGTGTCAGTGCCAGCAGGGCTGCCTGGCGCTGTAGTGCCCAGCCAAGTTCAGAGGAGGCTGGAGACTCTCCCCGAACCCCAGCACCTCCTCCCATCCCACTGCAGGAGCAGTACACCATGCCAGACAGTCCAGCAGCACCCGCCGAGCCCAAGCTGGGCCTTCATCTGCAGAGGACATGCTCCATGTCCCTGGGGAGACAGTCCCCCCAGTGCTCCCCATGAGCCCCAGAAGCTGTATGCACTGAGATGGAAACCACACCGCCCTCAGCCCCCTCTCTTGCACCACTCTGAGCTGCCCTGGCCATCACCCAGTGCCTAACAGCAGCCATCGAGTCACCCCACCATTCCCCAGTGCCCACCAGGACAGAGACGTTTGTCAGCAGCCAGCTGAGGAGAGCAGCAGGACTGGAGAGCCTGGCCATGCCCATGGCCACCCCCCACAGCCCATGCAGAGAGCTCTGCAACAGGACAGCCTCTGTCCGTGTGTCCGGCCAGACCCCCGTGTGCTGCCCGCCCAGAGCCATCCCCATCCCCATCCCCATCCCCATCCCCATCCCAGGGAACCACGGCCGAATGCCACAGCTCCACCACGCCAGGCCAGAGCCAGCAGTGAGCTCTGCCACTGGCCCACCACCCTGGGCTCGGCTTCTGAAACACACCAAATTATTAGCAGAATGATCAGCAGAAGACTAGAGAAATAAGCAGGAGTTTTACTCTCACCACATGAATTAATATTGTGCAAATATTTACCCTGCCCCGGCTGTGACCAGCAGCAGAAGCGCAGCTTGGAACCCTCTGCAGAGAGGGGGTTCTCATTAAGGGGATCAAGTGCGATTTTGACAACGCGGCGTCTTGGCATTTGATCCAAAACATGCCCTGGAAAGATGCTTGGTCCCCAGGTCCAGCTCAGCCTGGTCATCTCCTAATCATTCTAATTCTGCTATTAGCAGATCTCCTTGGGCTGGGACTCGGGAAGAGACTTTCTTGGGTCAGTGCAGGGAAAGGTGCCTCTTGCATGAGACAGAAGTGATTTGTGCGAGGTCTGATCCAACAGGTGATCCATGCTTTGTAGGAGGGCTTGATGGCTGCAGCCCCCTGGTCCTCAAGCCTATGCCTTCTGGGATTCCCAAAAGCCCAATGGTCAGACTGTTTCAGGGAATGCCTGGCCATGGTGTCCTGCCTGCTGGGGTGGACTCAGCTGAGCCGATTGGTGCAGCCACCAAACCTCTGGCTTCCTCCTCAGCAAGAAGAAAACCCACTGAGGCTGATCCTGCTCCTGCCACCCTCATTGAAAGTCCCATCCCAGAGCTGCTACAGCCCAGGAGCTGCTGATCCAAGGCAGCAGAACCAAAGAGGCTAGCACTGGGGTGAGACTCCAACCAGCCATGTGCCACTCTGATCACCACACTCACCCCATCACTAGCTGCCCTTGTTCCCTCGTCATCCTGACACTGCTCCTGCCAAGACAATCTCCTTCCCTCCAACACCACCAGGCTTGTGCTTTCCCCACCTGACAGTCAGGCCCAGGAGGCCAGGGGGCTGGCTTAAAAAGTTCATTAGTAAAAATAGTTTAAAGAGCAAGAACCCCCAGCTATCAGAAAAATATACTGCCATGTGTTTCCTCCTTGGTATAAAAAACAAAACCAAAAACCAAACCAACAAACGAGCAGCTTCATCCTGGTGCTGCTTCCTGAGCGTGCTGGGGAGGGTGGGATAAGCCAAAGCAACATCACGGTGCTGCCAGTGTGGGCAGGCCTCCTCCTCCTCCCTCCTGCCTGCTTCCACCCTTCCCTACCCCGCATCTCCTCCTGTGCTGCTCCAGCTCCCTATCCCCGTGGCAGACAGAGCAGCAGGGAGGAGCTGCTGGGCCAGCGGGCTGAGTAGGCTTGTGGCAGGACTGGCTGGCATGGGCATGAAGGAGGGGTGCCCAAGCATGGAGAGGGCAGGGCAGCTCCCCTTGTGGGGGCAGCAGCCTCTCCCCAGGTTTTGGGATGTTCCTGTGTATTCAGAAACTACGATCACTTGGGATATGCTGCTAAGGTTCTTCCAAGGGTTTCTCCTCCAAAGCTGGTCATGCAACTGCAGGAGCCACCTCAACATATGCTGGTGAGGCTCCAGCACTGTGTAGGACTGCCCTGCAGTCTCCAGCACCACCAGAGAGGGACATCATCTCCTGCTCCCAGGGAGCTGCACTATGTGATTCAAACAGCCCGGGCTGTCCCAGAGGACACCCCTGCGGTGTGAACGATGGCCCCTTGGGGGGACTGTGGTTAAATCTGCCCAATGGGTCTTCCCAAAATGAGTTGCCAGTACCAGGAACCACAACACAGTGGTGTTTGCTAACAGGCAGGCACTGGCCCTCCACAGCATGTGGCCAGACACACCTCAACAATTACAGCACTGCAGGGGCTGGCCAAGCACTGGAACAGTTCCCGTTTCCTCTCCCAGGGTGGCACAAAATGATGCCTTGCAGCATCCCACACTAGCAAGGGAGGCTGCAGGGCATGCTGCAGCCAGAGCATCTTTCCACCCATAAAGCTTTGCCATCTGCCAGGCATCTCTGCCAGCACCACGGCTGTCTAGGAGAGGACATCCCACGTCTGGAGCCAACAGGACACATAGACCAGTGCTATACACTGGAGGAGTGAGCCTAATTTACTAAACCTTCTCTTTCCTCCAGCACAGCCCTGCTCAGCGTGCCCTGGGACACACCACTGTGCAGCTCCATCCCCACTGCCGAGGGGTGTGGGTGCCAGGGAAGCTGCACCACTGTCCACAGGCACTGGGAGCTGCAGGAAGAGCCCCTGTCCCACAGGGCACTGCAGGAATGGAGGTGGGCTGCCATCAAAGACCAATGTGGGAAAGGGAGTTTGGAGGCAAGAGAAAAGCAGAACCCAAGCCCCGGGCTGTGTCCCCAGGCCAGCCACAGCCACCAGCACTGAAGCTGTCAAGGTTTCATGTACAGATGGGAAGGAGCAGAGCAGCATCAGGGAGACAGAACTAAGTGTGCATTGACCCCAGGAAGGAGAGTTCATCCCAGCTCTCACTCAGCTCCCACCACACACTGGGGACTGGGCAGCTGTGAGGCTCAGCTGCAAGTTTGGTAGATGATTTCTGGGCAATCTCCATCCCACCAAGTTCAGGGGACAAAGACCTCACCATGCTTATGTGGCACACGCAAACCCAAAGCACAGCTTCTGGGGCCACCACCAGAAGACCATGCACACATACCCCATCACCATGCAAAAGACTCAGCACCCTTCTGATGCCTCAGAAGGCTGGGACCATGGGGCAGAAGGTCTTCATGGCCTTGGGCTACCAGCATAGCCATGCTCTGGACTGGGATTGATAATTTCCCAGGAGAATTAAGGGGCTCACCTCAGCAGGGCAATCTGGTCAGAGCGCCTCAGAGGGGGAGGTGTCCGCAAACTCCTCCTACAGCCAAACAGAGCCTGCCAGTGACGAAAGGAAAAAAATTCAAGTGACTGAAAAAATACAACCATCTTTGGTCAGCAGCAGTGGTTGTTGACACTTGGGGATGTTCCACTCCAAAGAAGACTGCTTTGGCTGCCGCCTCCTCCTACACTTCCACGTTTTAGAGCCTCCCTGGTTTTTATCACAGCTCTAACATTTTGTACCAAAAGGGCACACATGGAGGGAAGCCAAGAGGACCTCAAGTTTTCACAGGCAAAGCTAAACAAAACACAACCTTCCTCTGTAATTAAGAATGAGGGAATGAGCTAAATAAAGCTTTTCTGCCTTACAACAGTTTATTGCCCGAAGTTGCTCACAGGTCACTGGGGAGATCTCTGGAGAATCGTGTGTGCATCTGGATCTTGGCTCTGGACATTAAAAAAAAGACATGGAGGGAAAGCAGATGTTCCAGATAGGAACAGCTCTCACAAACCAGGAGGCGGGTGAAGCCACGGGCAGCAGGATCTGCTCTTGCAGCGCTGCCATCCTGGAGAAGCTGGGATGTCCCAACTCCAAGTCATTGCACAGTTACTGAGGGCTTTGCTCGAGACTGATCCCCGCTTCCCCCAGCTGGGACATCGCTGCCAGGCCCCGGAGAGAGGCTCTTCCCAGCCACCCGGGCACAGGGGGCCTGACAGGGACGCACCGGGGCCTCCCTGGCCCTTCCCAGGGCTGACCCCAACACCAGCACCAGCAGGCAGCAGTGACGGGGCGGCCGTGGGATGCTCCCTCCCGCTCTCCCCGGGGCAGCAACCCCCTCCCGTCCTGCCGCTTCCCCGCCGGGGCTGCCCGGCTCCATCCCTCCCACCCCACCGCTGCTGCCGGCTCCATCCCACCCGCCCCTGCCGGCCGCTGTCCGGGGCCGCCCGGCCCCCGTCCCGTCCAGCGGAGCGGGGAGCGTCGGGACCGGGACCCGGCGGAGCCGCCTCACCTGGACCGGAGCGGGGAGCTGCGGGGAGCTGCGGGGAGCTGCGGGGAGCTGCGGGGAGCTGCGTGCCGGCCGGCGCTGCTCTGCCCTGTGCTGCTCTGCGGCTCCCGGCCCGCGGCGCGGCCCCCGGGGCGGGCGGGCAGCGGGGGCCCGGGGCGGTGCCGCCCGCCCCGGCTCGGCCCATAGAAGGCAGAAGAATGCGGCGGGGCCGGGGCCGGGGGCCGGGGCCGGGACGATGCTCCCGGCCTTATATAGACTCAAGGGCGGCGGGAGCGGCCCACGCGTGCCCGCTCTCCCGCGGGGGGATGCGCAGCTCGGGGCGGTGGGAACCTGGTGACACGGGGCTCTGCGGAGCTCTGGGTCCCGCGGATGGCACCAGCCAGGGCCCCACGCCTGGTGGTTCACCACGGGCTGCCCGGAGCCACGCTGTCCGCGGCAGTGTGACTGGGGCTGGTCCCGGTCCCTCCCAGCAGGTCTGGGGTTGCCTGGGGACCAGCGGCCCACTGGGAGAAGCCTTGAGGGCATCCAAATGCTGGACCAAGGCTGACTGAAAGCCTCTTAATCATCCAGTGGGACCACGCTGCAAAGGCAATGGTGGCCAGAAGGACCAGCTAGTCAGCACTGAGTGCTGCCTTTGCTCAGGGCTGCGAGCCACCGGAAAGACTCAGTTAAACAGCCCCTCATAGGTCCTCTAAAAAGTGGCCTGGAGCGGAGAAGAGCCGTGGACCTGCCCCATTTCCAAGCTGGGGTCTGGAGCCCAGAGATGAAGGGATGGGGAGCTCCTACCTTCACTCGAGGCAGGACAGGCACTGGTCCCAGGACACCCCTTTAAGGCAGCAGGTCTTGCTCATGTTCCCTTCTCAACAGCAACCCTGTACCACATCCCAGTCCTGCAGTCACCACGAGGCGCTCCCCAGTCCTGTGGACTCCCCCTTGTGAGTGTGATACCCCCTGCCCCCAACATCATCCCACGGGGGGATTTATCTTTGGTTTGCAGGGTCCCACAATGCTGGGGCCAGAATTCACCCTGCCAAAGAGCAGGCAAGTGGGAGAGGGAGACACCCGGAGCCTTTCTGAGAGGAATTCACCCGACTCTGGAGCCATCTGCCCAGGCTCTGCCAGCAGGTCCATCAGTGCCCGTGGAGAGGTGGGGCTCCAGGACAAGGACCATATCGTTCTGTCACCCCTGGGCACTTCCCAGTGTGGTAGAGCCGTGCAGAGAGAAACAGTGTGTAGCACATGGGCTGCACTTGCAACACAGGTGAAAGTAGAAATGAGCACAAACTGATCTTCAGCTGCCATTCTCCTGCAGGGCATCACTACAAACAACAGTGAAAAAGCCAAAACCCCTGTTTCATCACTGACACAGGCAATGGCCATGCCCTCCAGCAGCCTGGCCAGACCCCACCCAGGGCACAGACTCTGTTCCCGATGTCTCGAAGACCAGAAACCTGCTCTGCTAACAGCCTGCCAGACCTGGGGACATCCAAACCGTGCCTTCATGCTGCTTGGACAGTATCTGCCAGGGCATTGCCTCCCACAGGGAGTGGGGGGGCCACGGGGGTCATTCAGCATTTGCAGAAGGCAAGGGTCCTGCCTGCATCCCCTCCAAAGGGGACGGGGGAGGAATCAGGAGCCAGCCAAATGTGAAGATGGCATTGGCAGCGCCTCTGAGCGCTGTGCCAGGGCAGAGGTGAGCTGCCAAGCCTGTGATCTGCCCAGAGGGTCCCAAGGTTTGCCTTTGTAATAAAAATATAAGGGGGAGGGAAGGAAGAAAAACGAGCAAATCCCAGAGTCAGACAGCCCGAGCTGCCACCTCGTGGCTGCTCCCTGTTTTTCCTGTGCTGGAGGAAAGGTCCCCGGCCTCGTCTGCCTGCAGATGGGCTCTGGGAGCCTGTCAGACGCCGGACCCTCCACCCACCCTGGGGTGGCCGCCGTCCCTCACCGGGCCCTGGTTGCTCATCACTGGGCAAGTGCCAAGCTGTGCCCTGGGAGGGGGGAACTGGTGCAGAGGGGCAGGATGAACGTGGCAGCTCCTCACGTGCTTGCCAGCCTCTGAAGCTGCGTGCACATACAGGGCTGCTGGGCCCGCTCACGCAGCCCCTTGAGCTTGCCCTTGAACCTGGTCCAGCCCTTCCCACCTTCACCTGCCTGTGCCAGGGCTCCCCACGTAATCCTTCTCCCCTCCTTCCGCGTGCTTGCCAACACGCACCCCTTACCGGGGGCCTGTTTGTACCCCCATGACACACTCTGGCCCCTCTCCTGCCTTCTCCTTGTTCTTTCAAGCCCCAATTTATTTTTCTTTTCTCTCCGGGAAGTGGGTTGGGCAATGGAGAGAGAATAAAACAGGCTGGCATTTTTCTTTAGCATGTGAATTTTAGATCAGTTCCCTGATCCAACTGTCTTGTTACCATGCAAGGGGTGACCTGCAAAGTGGCCTGGAGTAGGAGCATGGATCTGGGGACAGTGAGACTCCCCACGTGCCTAGGACACAGCCCGAAATTCAGCCCTGAGGTCCTGCAGCTGCCACCTCCCCCTGCACCCCGTGAGTATGTCTATCCCAGAGTGGAGGGTGAGGAGCAGGAGGGGGGTTGCCATCCCCAAGCACCTGAAGAGGACCCCAAGAGCGAGGCTGAAGCTGGGGTACACAAGACCTGACCTTTAAGTGTTCTCATTCATCAATGTCTAAGGCCAGTTGGATGGCTTTTACCTCTGCAAACTGACTTGACTCACCTTCTCCCTCAGCTGCTTCTGCCACTCATCGTGTGGGACTCCCAACAGCAGCTTTCCACTTCTGATGGTTTCCTAGAAGACGTCAAGATCAATCAGTGAATGGAGCATATTGCTTATCCATACCTGATAACTGATTATATGGCAGGGCTTCTTCAGCAGCCTGTTCTGGTGGCATTCCAAAGTCTTTACCTTCTGGCTAATCCATGATCACTTCTAAGATTCCCAGACGGCTGAGATTCCCTATTCGAGCTCTCTGTGTGATTAATGCAGCCCGCTTACTCCATGTGGCATTGGTGGCATGATGAGTGGAAGAGAACTTACCCTTGAACATCCAGTTTAGGACTGGTAACCATGGCACCAGGAGGAGCTGTGCTTTGGTACCAATCTCTTCTGAAGCAGCTCGAACTCCTTCATATGCTGACAATATTTCTTTTTCAGTTGGAGTGTAATTGGCCTTGTAGCCTTTCTATTCTTGACTCCAAAATCTGAGGGGTCAGTCTCGAGTTTCCCCTGGTGCTTTTTGCCAGAGGCTGCAGGTAGGACAGTTATTCCTGTCTGGGGTCTAGAGCACATTTTTAATGGCCTGGCTGGACTGGTACAAGGGCTACTGCATGTACGAGCTCTCATTTGATCTGCTCAAAGTCCTGTTTTTGTTCAGGACCCAATTAAAAGTGTTCTTCCTTCAGGTCACTTCATAGAGAGGTTTTACAATCTGACTGTAAGAAGGAATGTGCATTCTCCAGAAACCCACAGTACCTAGGAAGGCTTGTGTTCCCTTTGTGTTAGCTGGTGGGGACACTGTTGTTGTTACCATTGGGATATGGAGACGCCCATCTTGCCATTTGATTCCCATAAACTGGGAATCAGGTCCCTTGACCTTGCTTCTTTTTATGGCAAAACCAGCGTCTAAAAGAATTTCAGTTATTTTCTTACCTTTCTCAAAAAACTTCTGCTGCTGTGTTACCCCACACAATGACATCATCAACGTATTGCAGGTGCTCTGGAGCTCCACCTTTCTCCAATGCAGTATGGATCAGTCCATGGCAAACGCTGCTGTGCCCGGGAGCCAAGAACACCCGGGCAGACTCATTCAATCGCCCCAAAAAGGCCTCGCGGGGGTGGGGAGGCAAGCTCAGACAGGGCTGCCCCTCCAGGCCTGGCAGGAAAAAGCACCTTTTGCCATCAGGGTGAAACAAGTGTGACTCCATTTGAAAGGACGAGCCATTCCCACAGAGCTGCTGGCCTTACCAACTGGGGGCTGATGGCAGCAGCGGGGGTGCCCCAGATCTTCCAGGACAGCCACCCCAGCAGCTGCAGGAGGACTTTCATCCCCAAACAAGGTTTGCAGGAAGGAGCTCCCTTCGCTGCGGCCCCCTCCCCACGCTGGCAACCCTGAGGAGAAGCACCTGAAGCACCTCTACACAGACGTTCTCAAGTCCACAACTTCTCAAGGATCGCTCCGTCCGTGTTTCGGTGTCTGCCACAGAGCGCCCGCAGAGCAGCAGCAGCGCCTCGAGCAGCTCCCTGCCCAGTGCTGCCCGCAGCCTCCCCACACAGCCCACTGGTTCACCTCTGGGACCCTGTGACACCCGCGCCGCTGCCCAGCCCGGTCTCCACCAGCTCAGCACAGCCAGCACCAGCATCTGCCAGAGCCACAACATCCCCTCAGATGTCTCCCCTGATGCTTTCCGAGCCAGAGCGGCTCTTCAATAGAAGACTGTCGCTTCTTTCCCACCGCCTCACAGGGGAGAGAGACTCAATCCTTACAACCCTTTACGTAAAGTCCCGGGACCAGGACCTGCTTCACTTTCTGGAGCTACTCAGACGTTTGCACAGGAGAAGCGCAAAAGCCCCCGAAGCACCAGACAGACACCCCGAGTGCCCTTTTCCTGGCTACGAGGCTAGTAGTCTTGTGCATTATATTCCTGGCCTCCAGACTGTTAGAAATGCTCAGGTCCCAAGAAAGGGCTCGCGGCAGACGTACTAGTGAAGCAGCAATTTATTGTACATTCTTGCGAGAGCAGGTGTCCTAGCACAGCAGGCACCCCTCTGGTCAGAGCTTTCAGCATTTTATCCCCTAGTCCCATCCGCAGAAGCCCCTCCCTTGTTTCCCGATGAATTCGGTACTGCCAAGCTTTACAGGCTGAACTGAGGCACCTTCTTCAGAACAGCCCAGAATAGTTTGTCAGTGCCTGCCTGACAGGTTCCTGCTTCCCCTTGGAGAAACTAATATTCCTGAGCTTACTGAGCACAATGCAGCATCTTTCTACGTTACTATTGTTCATCTTAAATAGCCCCGAACTGTTGCCCTTCTATCCGTTAACACATCTTGACTGGCAACTGTGCACTCTTGTCCTTTATCCTCCTTTTATCGTAAGACTGAGCTTTAGGACTCACTTTCTTGTAAGACAACTTAAGGCTTCTAGTCTTTGGTAGATGATTTTGATGAGGCAGCTTAAGTCTTTTATTCCTCAAGTTAGTATTAAAAAAAGATTACAGTTATTCTACAATCTGCAAAAGCAACATTCCTCAGCATTTTCTACAAGTGGGATCACTGGGTGATGAGCGGGGAGCCGCACTGGGGGAAGATGAAAGTGCCAGGATGGGAGCAGGACTCTGGAGGGTCACAGGGCGATGAGTGGTGAATCCAGGATGCCACTACTCACCTCTTTGCTGTGTCTCTACTTGGGGAAGCCTTTCTCAGCGCCCCTCACACCCCTTCCCAGACTGCACTCCAGTGGCCCTGGGTGTCTCTGAGCCTACCCGCCCTGATTCGATGCAGCTCTTGACTTCTCCTCGGTGGCCTCACTGGGAGAACGCTCCCTGGGAGATGCCCGGGAATTCTGCCAGGGTCAGCTCATGGGCCAAGGGCCTCCAGCTGCACTGGAGTAGTTCTGGGCAGTGCCAGAGCGCACCAGGACCCTGCATGCGTGCCCGTGTGGGAGAACACCGGGAGGGAGGGGGTCATCCGGGAGCTGCGTGCTTGCGCTCAGGCTGCAGGACAGATGGACAGCCCAGGGAGGGATGCGTGTGCACGGCAGCTCCTGTGGGCACCACTGCTTGGCTCGGGAGAGACTTGGGCCAGTGTTTGTGGGCATGGGATGGGGTGGGGGTGTGTGCTGCAGTGTTGAAAACTGGGAATAAGCCACGTAACACCCAGGCAGAGTTAAGAAGCAGCAGTCACTTTATTGCAGCACTGGCTGCACAGGGGAATGTTCCCTCTGAAGTGCACGCTGTGCGTTGTACGGGTCAGAGCTTCTGTCTCCCTGTTACACAGATATGTGCATTGCGGTGCCTGGAACATCTAGTCTCAGGAAATAGAATGAGTATCTGTAGTGACCTATCATATTTACACAGCCTAAGTCTCTGGGGGGCCTCCATGGGGGTCTCCGATGGTCTCTGGTGGTCCTAGTGACTGTTGAAAGGGGTAGACGTCTCTTGGTGTTCTTTCCATGCCTGTCACACAGGGGGTCTGTAGCAGCTCATTGCTTTGTTCCAGAGTTCCCAAGTTTCCTGACTTTGGCTGGTTCCTGCTGGCTTATCTTCAGTGCTCCAGGATGAGTCAGTCACACTTTTATGTCCTTGAGTGCCTTCTTGTCTGAGGCCCCTTCACCTCATCCAGGATGTAACAGGCACACTTGGGAAAATTAAGTCCTTGCCTGAGGCCCCCACACAAGCAACTCCTCTTTACTGGGCAGGTGGAGCTAGTCTGGGAAGCCTCACAGCCCCTCTGCTCACAGCTCCACTGCTCCTGGCACTGCTCCTGGCACTGCTCCTGGATGAGTATTCA
>JANVCC010000271.1:452281-578685 GCA_025345505.1 Todiramphus chloris collaris
GCCCGCCCCGGGTCGCGCTGCGGGGGGCGGTGCCGGGGGCGGTGCGGGGGGCGGTGCCGGGGGCGGTGCGGGCCCGGCCCCGGAAGGCGGGTTGGGTTCCGGGCCGCGCGGTGCCATGGACTCGCTGTGGCGGCTGAAGCGGTTCGATGCCTTCCCCAAGACCCTGGAAGACTTTCGAGTCAAGACGTGCGGGGGCGCGCTGGGTGAGCGGGCGGGGTGAGGGCGGCCCGGGCCGGCCCGTTCTCCTCCGTGGGCCGGGCGGGCCTTGCGGGCCGGCGCTCGGCAAGCGGCTCGGGCGGGCTGGGGCTGAGGCAGGGGCGAGGCGGGCGCGACCGGCGGGGCTGACGGCCGTTCTCCCTTCCCCGGCAGTGACGGTTGTCAGCGGGCTCCTCATGGTGCTGCTTTTCTTCTCGGAGCTGCAGTACTACCTGGCCAAGGAGGTGAGTGGCGGCCGCGGGCTGAGGGCTGCGGGGCCCTGGCGGAGGGGCGGCCCGGGACGTCCTCGGCGTTCCTCGGCCCCGCCGCCCCCGGGCTGCTCACGCAGCAGCTTCCCCCGCCGGGTCGGTTTTCTGCCGTTCCCCAGCCCGAGCAGGGGGCTGCCCTGCCCCGAGACCCCCTGGCGCCGCGGGGGTTGTGGCCTCCTGGAACGGCGTCTGGTGCAGGGCAGTGTCTCTGAAGCGCTTCTCGCTGTCTCCGGGCAAAGCAAAGAACAAGCCCGGGAGCCCCCGGCCCCACCCCAGTCGCTGAGATTCCCGAATTATGCTATTTTTGAGAAGCTTTACACGCTGCAGGTGCTTGGCTACCCTGGAAGATGTGGGAGTGCCCAGCTCAGGTGTCTCGCAAATCCAACATCTGGGGAATCATCTCCTGAGCCAGAGCAATCAAGGGAAGGAAGCCTTTTGATTTCCTTCCATGTGAAACTGGACTCTCTGTTTTTGCTTTGTCCCTAGGTTCATCCGGAATTGTACGTCGACAAATCACGGGGAGAAAAACTGAAGATCAATCTAGATGTTGTTTTTCCACACATGCCTTGTGCTTGTGAGTCAGACTTTTGAATGTCGGAGATAATTGTCTTCCTTGCCCATCAGTGTGCCTGGTGCTGCGCTGCTGCTTGGGCCACAGGCAGGGAGGAACCAGTGGTCCCTTCTGGTTGCTATAGCCAGTGAATCAAGCCAGGCCCGCTGGGCACTTAAACCAGCACTGCTGGTCAGGCAGTGTTGTTTTTTTAGAGGCATAAACCCACTTACACTTCTGTGTAGTGTTGTACTTTGCTAGTGGGCTCAGTAATACTGAAAAAGCTGGCACGGGGTTCACTTGGGACTTGAGGTCTGTCTGTCTTGTTGAAAATCTTCAGTCTCCATTGGAAGTTACTTGCCAAGGCACGATGTTTCCTTAACTGAAATTGTGACTCTATTGCCAATGCCACATGATAAGCTTTCTTCAAATTTTTTAAAACTGGAATGAATGTTAATACTCTGATTACCTTTTAAGTAAAATCACAGCAAAGTTTCAGGATGAAGTGACAGAAAGTGAAAGTCATACTGGGTGTTACTGCTGTACATGTTATCTGGCTGTCCACTGATCTTCCCAGCCTCTTGTTCGGTTGTCATTGCTTTGGGTAGTGTGTTGCGCTTTAAGTGTAGTGAGTCTGACTTCCTTCTGACCACCCAAGATATTATTGGTCTTCCTCACATTTGAAAGGGCATGGGAAGGACAGAGAGACTGGAAGCCTCTCTTGTTTTGTGCAGAGAAGCTTTCAGTCTTCTGAGAGAGCACATAGCCAGCAAGTGCATCATGGTGCTTCGATACCAGGCCAAGACCACAGACCTCCTCCATCCTCTTTGTGAAAAGGGATCAGAAGGAAATGTGCTGATGTTGAAGGGGGGGTGAGGTAGGAAACAGCTTTCAACAAATTTTAAGCTTGACTCCTGAAAATGGTTATGAGCTTTGAGGGATTTTGTGTGGTTGTGTTTTTTTTTTTCTCAGTGTAACTCTTCCCGTGGAGGTTGGAAACAGCCCTTGTACACCAAACCAAAGCTTGTATTTGGAAGGGTTGGGGGCTAAGATGTGCATTTTCCCCACATGTCACTTGGCCCCAGCTGTATGCACTCTTCCAGTTTGGTGCAATCCTATCTCCCCCATCGAGAGGCTCTATTTTGATGGGTTGAACACTTCCTCGGCCTGCCACGGGCCATAACAAACGTGTGTTTCCTCGCTTGCTGCTTTCAGATTTGAGCATCGATGCCATGGATGTAGCAGGAGAGCAGCAGCTCGATGTAGAGCACAATCTGTTCAAGCAGCGCTTGGATAAAGCTGGCAATCGTGTGACTCCAGAGGCCGAGAGGCACGGTAAGATGCTCTTCTGCCTTTCTTGGGTGGATGGTCTCATAGTCTTTCCGTCACTGTATTCCCGTTTTGAGATTCACAGGAACAAGTGACAGATGAAGAGAATTTAGACACCACGAACTCTTACAGGGTTTATAGCATTTAATTTAATTACTATTAAATTGGTGGATCAGGAAGACTATTATGCTCACTACTTCTGTGAGGCAAATCTTTGCCTAGTCCGTCTGAAATGACAACAAGTACTCATGGATGTATTTCAGGAATAAAGGTGTTGAGTTAATAATCTTTTACAACTAGAAATCAAGCAGCTGCTTTGGCAAAACTTGACTTTGGTTGTATCTTTAAAGGACAGTGGGCTGATAAATGTGACGACCTGCTTAGATGAAAGAGCCTCTCTCCAGGCAAGACTCCTGTGACTTGACCTTTAAGCCTGAACTTGCACCTTACCACGTTTATTTCGTGTGTGTTAATGAATCTGGCAAAGTGTTGCAATCTAACAGCAGTGCTGTCCTGCTTTTCTCTTTCTGAAACAAGAGCTCCTTCTTACCTTTTCTGGGAGATAGCATATTTCCCAGAATCATGGAATTTCCTAGATTGGAAAAGACCTTTAAGATCATCCAGTCCAATCATTAACCTAACACTGACAAGACCTAGACTGAACCATATCCCTAATCACAACAAATGGGACAAACCAGCTTTTGTATATGTAATTCTCAGTTAACATGCTTAGCCCTCCTGCCTTACTTGTATTGCCAGTCACCATTGGGATTACTCCATCTCAGCTGGTTGGTCTAACTCCTTCTAGAATCAATAGAGAGGAAGATAAACTTGTAGAGAGCAAAACATCTCTCCTAGAAGAGGTGTTTGGAAAGAGATCAGACGCATTGAGCGCAATAAGCGGTTTCTTCTGCTGTCTGGAAAAAGCACACGGCTAGTTCAGTTTCCATCACCCACGTTGCAAGTGGGGTCAGCAGTTCCACCCATCTTCATTAAACTCTCTTTTTAATAATCAGTTTCTGTCAGTAAGACTGTCTTTAAGTCAGTTATTTAAATGGCAACTATAGCAGTCTTGACCTTAAATTTAGTAAAGCATATCCAGATTTTATGGAGCAGTATCTGGAGGCTTTTCATAATCACAGTTACATTACACTAGCTGATGATTTCTGTGGTAGGTTGCATTCTGTGCTTGGCTGTTGTCTTACTCATTTTCCATTGAGTGAGGATAAATGATTGAATTATTTATTGGTGGTTCTTACACTTCCCTTTTTTTAATGTGGACAGGGTTTTCCAGTTTCATGTATCATATCTCCAGGTGTTTGTGCCCCGGCCGTCCTGCAGTTGCACATTTAACACACGTGGCACAGAAAGTGGCAGAATTGTTAAGTCATGAAGAAAGTAAAAGTTCATTGGAGATTTCTAGAGAGCGGTGTTTAACATGTGTGCCTTGTCTGCTTTGTCGTTCTGGAGGACTGGGTGTCAGTTTTCCACTCAGGAGATTCCCACGTTGATCTTGTTTCACAGCAATATAGGACCGTGTTCCCTACACATCTTGGGACAGGATTATGTGTTATGTGCTGTGGATTGAAAATTCTGTCTGTGTAACAGGTCTTGTACCAGTCACAGTTCCTCACTTTGGTCTGTTTTAGACTGTTTTAACAAAGCCTTTATGCAAATAACATGTGACCAGTACTCCAGCAAGGCTTACAGGTAGCCAGTCCTTTCTCCAGAGGGTGTTCTTGAGAGGACAAGTGCTACTCTGCTTTGTGGTCTTCTCACCTCAACTGGCTCTATGCGTACTATTTCCAGTGGGCTTTGGGTGCAGGACGTGTAGCTTCCAGCACAAAACCCATTGCATTTCTGTGTAGAACAGTTTTTGTGCATAGAACAGGAGTACCAGATGGCATTTCTAGACATGCCTCATCACTTTGAATCCTCTTTTGTCTTAGAGCTGGGGAAAGAAGAAGAAAAGGTGTTTGATCCAAATTCTTTGGATGCCGATCGCTGCGAGAGCTGTTACGGGGCAGAGTCAGAGGACATTCGGTAACCTTTACACCTTTTTTCTGTCTTCTTGGCACCTGAATTAATACAATGTAATTACATTGCCTGCGTGTCTTCTGTCAAACTGAAGGGCAGTGCCATGAAATCCTCCTGGGCACGTGTTGAGAGGATGATGAGAACTGTTGTGGTTTCAGGATGCCTTTGTTAAGAACGTGCAGACTTAAACTGTCTGCTGTGTCTACATGCCTGTTTAAGGGTGGTGCAAATTTGGGCGCTGCCTTTGCAGTAACACAGAGGTTGTATCTTGGCAAAGAGAATTTTTTTTCTGGGGTTATTTGGTTGTCTAAAGAGGAGCTGTGTAAATTTTTTTCACTGTCACATAACTGTCCTGGAAGGAAACCTGGTTATGGTTTTGCCTTCTCACTTCTGCTGCAGGCTTTCCATCCTTAGGGGAGCTGATGCCAGACAGTTATCGCTTACACAAACAACGAATCATTCCTCCTACCTGCCAATTCCTTTAAGCATGGATCTGTGATAGTCCATTGGGTCTGGACTATCCTTTGCTGTTAATGTCTCTGTTGTAACTTGGTTTGTTCCGTCTGTCAAGTTGTGTCCTTCCCCAGAGGTGTTTCTATCTTGAGGGATTCATGATTCCAGCCTTCAGCTTTCTCTTTGTTCCAGAAGAACATGGAATGAAGGAAAAAAATTTTTTTTTTCTGGTGACCAAGATGTTACCCAGAGGTAGAAATGTAATGAAAGTTTGCCATTAACTCTCCCTCCAATGTTGACGGTGTTACCCTAAAAACAGAGGAAAGGAGGAATAGAAACAGGCTTTGTTCACATGAGGATGCTCCAAACTGCTCAGAGCTGTGGGATGCTGATGTCACTTTTATAGCAGGTTTCTTTGCCAGGGAGTGGCTTGATGGTCACAGACAGGCAGAGCCCTCTTCAAACTGAAGCACTGTGTTCAAACAGCTTGCCTCCTCATGCCAGAATCTCAAAAAACATATCGAGAAGCTTGAGCTCCTTCATGAGCATTAGGCCACCTTTCAAGGGGTGGTCCCTGATGTTTGCTTTATTGCTTTGTTGAAATGAAACCACCAAGAATTCAGTTCCTGAGCTGGAGCATCTCTTTATAGTGATACTGATGGTAAGCTGGTGCTTGTGCTTTTGCAGGTGTTGTAATACTTGTGACGATGTCAGAGAAGCGTACAGGCGGCGAGGCTGGGCCTTCAAGAACCCGGATAGCATAGAACAGTGCAAGAGGGAAGGGTTTAGCCAGAAAATGCAAGAGCAGAAGAACGAGGGCTGCCAAGTGTATGGTTTCCTAGAGGTCAACAAGGTGAGAGATGGGTTTTGCTGTGAACCTGCTGCGTGATGGTGATGACTGTGAAAAGGCAGAGTCGGGGTGTTTTCCTTTTCCAGCTTTAGGTGTTCACAGGACTGCAATATAATAAACCCTGGGCTTGGCATGATGCTTGTGCCTGTTCAGTGGGAGAGTCAGGAAAAGCAGTGGGAAGGGGCTAATTCTTTGTGTCCTTGTGTGGGCTGGTAGGAAGCATGCTGGCTGCAGAAATGTAGCTTTTCCTTTTTTTTTTCTAGCTAATGAGTCATTTTGCCAAGGTTTCTGGAGGAGGAGAGGCAGCTTCTTTGTTAGATTGTCCCGGCTGCCCTTTTAGTCTTAAAAGAGAGACCAGCAGTGGATGCTGGACATAACCGTAACCAACAGCTTGCCAGCAGAGTTGCTGGAGAGAATGAAATGTTATCTTCAGAAAAAACAGTGGAAAGAAGCCTATTGGAGTTGCTCATCAAAGAGGTGTGTTCTGCACCTGGTGTATGAAACTGTAGTATCAGATACACCAGATAACTCTACCCTGTCATTTGGTGGGTTACCAAACCCAGATCACTTGGACATGCAGGTTATGTACTCTGGTACATTCTGGAAGTCAGGCTCAGGCTAGTTTTGTTTGTTCTTTCTTTTTTTTTTCACCTATTTGTGTACTCTTCCTGGAGATCACATTCTGTATTTCTGAAAAGTAAACCTTTTACTCACAAAGCCAGACATTGTGATTTGAGCATCATCGTGGGTACCAAACCATTTCGGGCCCCGCTATCACCAAGTGTGATGAGCAGAAAAGATTCCAAGGGGAATGCTGGAGGTAGCAAGAGTCCAAGGGTGGGTGGCACTGAGGAAATTTCTGAGGGCTGTTGTTATGTGCTTGAAGTTCTGCACATCTCCATTCTCATCAGGTCCACACTTACCATAAGCAGTAACAGGTTTGCACAGACATGCAGTGTGGAATGTAGCACGAGCCTGGGACACTCAGATCTTCCAGGGGAGAGTGAGTATGACTGGGAGTCATCATCAGTGAGGATTGGCACCTAATATCCATATCCCTTTCAGATTCCAGGGTGAAATTTAAACAAATTTTGCCTGTGGGGTTTTGGGTTGTTTTATTGGTATTGGGGGTTTTTTAGGTTGTTTGTTTGGGTTTTGTAGTTTTAGTGCAATTTTTTTGTATGTTATTTTTCATGGATACATACATAGAATCACTGTTGGATATTGCATTAAGGGTTTTCCTACCCTGCTCACTCTCCCTGTCAGTTACTTTCTCCACTCCTTTTCTGTGATACTGTTTTGTACTTCCTGCAGCAGCTGGCAGTTTCTCCCCAACAGACTCAATTCCTTCTCCCCATTTTTACGTCCACTGAAATATCTGCATAGAACAGTTATCAACACCAGTAAGTAATTATTCCTTTCCACATGACTGCCTGTGAGGAAGAGGGGAAACTCATACCTCTCTTAGGATAATATCTGCTGATGGTCGCCTATGAAAATGAGCTACTTGGTGTACATTTTGCTTAAAAAAAAAAAAAAAATAAAAATCCAAGCTGTTTTATCTATATAGATTCAGACCTTTTAATGTAAGATTACTGTCTCCTGCAGGTAGCTGGAAATTTCCACTTTGCACCAGGAAAAAGTTTCCAGCAGTCTCATGTGCATGGTAAAGTATTTTCTTTTCCTGGTTATTGTGACCTTTAGCTTCCATGTGTATGTGACCCTGTTCTTTAAATATCTTTGCCTTGCTACCCATAACAACAGCAGCACTGCTTCAGTGGGGAGAGTGGGGTTGAAGTTTTGTTACAGAGGTTTAGAACCATTGTGAACAAATAGGAAAGTGTTTTCTGGAGGTGCTGCCACATGAGTGTGGAAGAACTTGGAGGAGAGTGTTTCTGGGCAGTCTCTGTCTCACTTGTTCTACAAAACTTTCCTACTCTGCTGTAAAGCAACCTCAAGTAAGGTGTTCAGTCCAGGACCTGAACATCAGTATCTCTGGAAGGGATATTTGGAAAGTACTTGAGTAGAATTTTAAAGCAGTTAGAACTTTTAGAGTAAAATTTCAGTTGTAAAGGACTTCCTCAATTTTATATAAATATATATATCTCTCTATATATATATCTATCAGTACACAGTGGACAGAATAATAGTGGTAGTTTATAGAATCATAGAAAGGTTTGGGTTGGAAGGGACCATTAAAGGTCATCTAGTCCAACTTCCTCTGCAACTAGAGCAGGTTGCTCAGAGCCTGTCTAGCTTGACCTTGAATATTTCCAGGGATGGGGCAACTACCACCACTCTAGGCAACCTGTTCCAATATTTCATCACTCTCACTGTAAAAAAAACCAAATCATATATCTAGTCTGACTACTCTCTTTTAATAAAAACATTGTCCTTTGTCCTGTTCTAACAGGCCTTGCTAAGAAGTTTGTCCTCATGTTTCTCATAGGCCCCCTTTAAAGGCTGCAATAAGGTCTTTCCAGAGCCTTCTCCAAGCTGAACAACCCCAATTCTGTCAGCCTGTCCTCACAGGAGACCTGCTCAAGCCCTCTGATCATCTTTGTGGCCCTCTTCTGGACCTGATCCAACAGGTCCGGGTCTTTTCTGTTTAGGACCACAGAGCTGGGTGCAGTGCTCCAGATAGGGTCTCACTAGAGCAGAGTAGAGGGGCAGAATCACCTCCCTCAACCTGCTGGCCACGCTGCTGTTGATCCAGCCCAGGACACCGTTGGCTTCTGTCTGTGAGCACACGTTGCCTGCTTGTGTCCAGCTTTTCACCCACCAGTATCTGCAAGTCCTTCTCTGCGGGGCCGCTCTCAATCCCTCCATCCCCCAGCCTGTAACCATCCTGGGGTTGCCCCACCCCAGGTGCAGGACCTTGCACTTGGCCTCGTTGAACCTCATGAGGTTCACCCGGGCCTACTTCTCCAGCCTGCCCAGGTCCCTCTGGATGGATCCCGACCCTCAGGTGTGTCAACCACCCCGCTCAGCTTGGTGTCATCTGCACACTTGCCAAGGTGCCTCTGTCCCACTGTCAGTGTCACTAAAGAGGACATTAAACAGTCCTGGTCCCAATACAGACACCTAAGGGGCACCACTTGTCACTGATCACATGTCCAGATTACACTGGACCATTGACCACGACCCTCGGGATGTAGCCACCTAAGCAGTTCCTCATCCACTGAACAGTCCACCCATCAAACCCGTGTCTCTCCGATTTAGAAGGAAAGGTGTTGTGGGGACAGTGTTAAAGGCCTTGCAGGAGTCCAGAGAAGATGACGTAGCGCTTTCCTTGTCCACTGACGTAGTCACTCCATAGTAGGCCACCACACTGGTCAGGCAGGACATGCCCTTGGTGCTGTCTTGGGTCACTTCTCTGTCTCCCATGTGCATTAGCATAGTTTAGAAGGACCTGTTCCTTGCACAGTGGTCAGGCAACTACATCAGCCAATTCCCTCAGGACTCTGGATGGATCTCATTGGGTTCTATAGACTCACGTGTGTTCACGTTCCTCAGGTGGCCTCAAGCCTGGTGTTCTCTTGCAGTGGGAGGGACTTTGTTCTTGCAGTCCCTGCCTTGTATCTTTAACCTGATTAAAAATATTTGTGGTTTAGTGGAATGTTTGCAGTTCCCTTCATCAAGCTTTTGAAGTGTGAAATTTCCAGAGCTTTAAGTTCACCCTGACTTTTCCTGTTCCTATCACTCAGTCCAGTTTAACCTGTGCTGCTGAGAATGTGAATGTGCCCTGTGAGAGTAACTGGTGTAGTTGGAGGTAAAACAAGCAAGCTTTCGAGCACAGTTTAGACAGATGAAGAAGCACTTTTGTGCCAAAGCAAAAAGCCTGTTTTACCCCACAATATTAATTGTTTAAAATCCCTGCAGAACTTACTCTGTCCTTAAACCAACATAACAGCAGCAACCTCACTCCAGCCAGGACTTACAACTTTGCAGCACATATCTAAGTTGAGAAGCATCATCTCTGCACTGCATCTCTTCTCTGTAGTAGACACGAGCACAAGCTGGCTGTCCTAAGAGGAAGCACTTTGTGTGCACAGAGGCAGGGGTGAGGCCAGGGTACCTCTCTGACTGCACGTGCCTCAGAAGTCTTGCAGGGGAGGGAAATGTGGGTGCAAATCAGAAAGGACTGTGTAGTCACTGCAAACCTTTTGGAGGCAGAGTTAGGAATATTGATGCTTTGAGGATAATGAAAAGAAGTGGAGGAGGGATGATGGGCAAACAAACTTGCTGGGAATTCAGCCACATTAAATAATGAGGAGAAAAGGCCTCTCATACTTTTCTCCATGGGCAACTATTTTCAGCTGTCAGGATCTCCTGAGTCTCTTACTGTCTATTGCTATCCCTCAGTGGCTCTTTCAGGTGCTTTTCCCATCTCAGTAGCTGCCCTAGGGTAGATGTGTCCCAGAAGTTGTCTTATTTTTCAGGGTTCATTAAGTTCTTGTTTGGGCTTCCTTTTCCATACACTGTTCTTTCTCCTTGCCTGTGTATTTGCTCTCACGTACTCATATTTTGTCCCCAGAAATCATTTGCCTGTAATAATACTTTATATCAAAACTCAACATAGGGGGGAAATTTGACAGCACCAGCTGAATGTGAGAGGAATAAAGGTAAAAGTCAGGGAGTACCTGTGACCAGATGAGTTCATCCCATTTCTCACATCCATGAACATCCATTCTTTGTCTTTGGCTTAGCAGAAGTCCTTCCATTAGCCTGGGAAAAGAAAAAGATTGCAATTACATTCCAGTTTGCTAACATTAGGTACAGCAGCCTAGATTCAGTTACTTTCCTAATCAGGAGAATGCCAATGAGTAGCCACTAAAATCAAATTATCAGCAATTGCTCTCCAAGTTTTTTTTCATTTTTAAATACTGTATTTGAGTAGTTTATATGTGTGAGTGGGTAAACTTCATGGAAGTTGCCTTTCTTAAGAGGTAACTGAATACCAGGTTTATTAGTTGCAATCTTATTTGGAGATTGAGTTATTTATTGACAATAATACGTATATATGTGTGTTTTAATGCAGACATGTATGTTGACTAATGAAAATCAAAGTCTTGCAGATCCTATGAATCTCACCCTCTTAAGAAATGCAGGTGCATTATCTTATCATAGGGTGACATCTGCTGAAATAGATTCAAACAATAGTTCACTTGTGTTTGGCATTCAAAATGTCCTGAGGTTTTGAGCCTCTAAGATCTCAAACTTTCTCAGAAAAATGCATTACCCAAGCCTGCTGCAAACACAGACTGATTTCTTAAATAGCCTTACACCATGGCAGTCTTTATGCCTCAAGGACCTCTGATGGTCTCTTGAGAATTTTTTTCTTTTATTTATTTTTTTTATTTCCAAAGTAGGTGTCTGACATTCTGCTTGCTTTAACACGAGCTCTCCTTTTCATCTTTGTGCTATATTCATGTTTCTGAAGGAACTGGAAACACTGGAAATGCTGAAAAACTAAAACTATCTTAAAACAACATGAAAAAATTGTCTACTTGGAAGAAGAAAGTTTTGTCCTCTTGATTTGATTTTGTCATATAGGACGATTTTGCTTCCTTTTTTGTTTGCGTGGATGTTTTTCTGTGCTTGCATGGACCTTTTGTTCTTGTGTTCTTTTGATGGTGGTTCTGTATTGATACCTTGCTCTGCACGGTCATTAAATATAACTTTGCATTCCTTTTGATTTCTCATCACCCCCAGACCTGAAGGAGATGTGATTTGGAAATGGAGCGATGGTGGTTTTCTGACTTTCGATAACTGAAAAGAAAGGTCTGGCTCTGCTGGGTTACTGCAAGTTTTATCCATCCAGATTGGCATTTCCACTGTACCTTACTGAGATGTGTAAAGTTTGAGTCCTATTGTATCTATAAAAGAAAGACTTGTACTATGCTTTGCCTCTTGGCTGGTAAGGAGTTGCTATGTTCCTCTGAGCTCTTTATTACTAGAGGCATTTCTGCAGTATGGACTTTGTTCATATTTTATCTTAGTTTTCATAATTACTAGATGTTTTAGGGTGACTTGCTGTTCATTCCTTGTCTCAGGTCATAGAAATTGTTCTCTCTAGGAGAATTCACACAGCTGATGTCATGGCCTTTGTGCCATCCCTAATGGTTAATTACCTTATAGCTAGGGGATAAATGCACCTCTTGTGCTTCTTGAGCAGGTGCTCGCTCTGCCTGTCCTTCGGGTGCTCTGTTCACAGAGAATCTGAACTTAAAGTTTGATGCAGTTCAAAAACCTGTTGGATGAGGCTGTGGATTGTCTACCTGGACTTTGTAAAGCCCTTGACACTGTTCCTATGGCATTGTCCTGGAGACACTGGCTGCTCATGGCTTGGATGGGCAGACACACTGGCTGTGTGGGCCCGAAGAGGGGTGGGGAATGGAGTTCAGTTCAGCTGGCACCTGGTCATGAGTGGTGTCCCCCATGTCTCAGTGTTGGGACCACTTCTGTTTAACATCTTTATCAGTGATCTGGATGAGGGGACCGAGGCACCCTCAGTAAGTTTGCAGATGACACCAAGTTGGGTGGGAGTGTTGATCTGCTGGAGGGCAGGAGGCTCTGCAGAGGGACCTGGGCAGGCTGAGGTAGCTGTATGAGCTTCAACCAGGCCAAGTGCCAGGTCCTGCACTTGGGCCACAACAACCCCAGGCAATGCTACAGGCTGGGGGAGGAGTGGCTGGAAATTGCCTGCCAGAAAAGGACCTGGGGTGCTGGTGGACGCCCAGCTGAACATGAGCCAGCAGTGAGCCCAGGTGGCCAAGAAGGCCAATGGCATCCTGGCCTGGATCAGGAATGGTGTGGCCAGCAGGAGCAGGGAGGTGATTGTCCCTCTGTACTTGGCACTGCTGAGTCCACACCTTGAGTTCTTGGTTCAGTTTTGGGCACCTCAATACAAGAAAGACATCAAGGGGCTGGAGCAAGTTCAGAGAAGGGCAGCTATGCTGGTGATGGGTCTGGAGAGCAATTCTTATGAGGAGAGGCTGAGGGAGCAGGGGCTGTTCAGTCTGAAGGAGGCTGAGTGGAGATGTTATTGGTCTTGACAACTCCCTGAAAGGAGGTTGTAGAGAGGTAGGCACTGGTCTCTTCTCACAAGTAACTAGTGACAGAACAAGAGGGAATGGCCTCAAGCTGCACCAGGGGAGGTTTAAACTGGACATGATGAAAAATTCTTTCACTGAAAAGGATTGTCAGGCACTGGAACAGGCTGCTCAGGGAGGGGGTTGAGTCCCCATCCCTGGATGTGTTTAAAAGCTGTCTAGATGTGGTGCCTGGGGATATGGCTTAGTGGTGGACTTGGTAGAGTGGGGTTAATGGTTGGACTTGATGATCTTGAATGTCTTTTCCAACACTGCTATTTCTGTGATTCTATGAAAACTTTGAGAGTTAGCTTTGAAGCAAGCAGTGATGCTGATTTTTGTCCTAAGTGATCAGAAGCATTGAAAACTGGTCACTTTAAACTTGCACCATGATGTTCCATCTTCAGTGCCATAAAAGACCCCCAGCTCCTGAATGTCATACTGGCTGCAAATGGTCTTGTCTTGTTCCTCAGCAAATCTGTGGTCCAGTTGCACTGAGAAGTTTCAGGTGGTTGGGAGGAAGTTGCCAGGAGGACTCAAACCACTTCCCAACAGACTTTTGGGCACTGAAACTAGCAGCTCTGTCTCTCCTGCATCAAGGGAAGACCAGAGTCAAACATCGATGTTTACAGTCTTCTATTCCAAGCAGCACAGCCTCAGGCCCTGCTCATGCCTTTGGTACTAGCTGAGATTGGGCTTGCTTCACTGCCGTCTGCTCCAGAGGCTTGGAATCCTGAACTGAGATTTCATGTTTGGTTTGTGCAGGGTGCTGCAGGTTTTGGTGAAGTTACCTCTTTCACTGGTGCCTCTGTAAGGACAGCTTCCACCACCAGCTTTGCCTCTTTGTGATTCTGGATATCATAGCTGTTGGGTTTTTTTGCAGGAGTTCTCACCTTCTCTCTTTTCTTGTCTCAGAGACAAGAGTGATGGAACAATCTGGCTTTTGGACCTCTTGAGGCTTGTGGTTCAGGCACTGCTGCTGTTTCTGTCCTTGCATGTACAGTAGCTGCCATCCCATCTCCTGCTTCAGCTGCAGTGCTTGGCAGCAAGTTTCCAGCATGCAGGAGAGTCATTAGTGACAGGTTCTGTAGGAGAGAGATGATCTTTCTGTCACTTCCTCATTCCTTGCCGTATTTCTTCCTGTCCAGGGAAAGCTGAATCTTCTCATTCATCCTTTCAATTATCTTTGGACTATTCTGTTGCTGAGGTGTCGTCATCACTATGTTTTTAGGGAAGAAGGGAAGACATTGTCCATTGTGCTTACTGACAGCCAGAGAGCTTTTCAGGGTTCTTTAGAATGTATCATTAGATTCCTTCAGTTGCCTAGAAAAGAAGCTGGTGCTGATGGCAGCATTCAGGACGTCCTCTGTCCTAAAGATATTCCCTCAATGCCTGTGATGATTTCTGTGGGTGAAACACTTCTGTATGAGGGCCTCATTTTGTGGCTTTCTTACACCCTACATGGTCAACTGGAGGCACAAAGTTACCTCTGAAAGCACTGGTTTTTGTGATAACCATTTGTTTTCCTCATGATTTGTGGTGATGATAAAAAACCCAAGGAAGCTGCTCTTTAAGATGACAGTGCTTTTGGGAAAGGAGCTGCCTACTCAGAGCCACCGAGCTTTGCTTAGAAATGTGCAGAGCTTTGTTAGCTCATTAAGAGCACAAGTTCACTGGTCACTTGTACATCTCCATTAATGATCTGCCCAGATACTTAAGGAAGGGTTTATCCCCTTCTTTATTAGAGATTTGTTTGACAGACAGAACCTATTTGAAGGCATCCTTGGACACAGTGGATGACCTCTAACAGCCTCTCTTACTTTACAAACACTTTAATGTTCTGAATGCTGAACTGCAAAAGGACAGCCTTAGACTCAGGACTGCTTGTCATTTTTTAGGTCCCTTGGCATCTTCTCAATGGCAACCAAGAGCAAGTGACACTTCTGCAGAGACTGCAGCCTCTTTCTCTGTTCCTTTCCTGGAGCCCTACTAGTTGTGGGGCTGTTACTGTTGCAGAGGTCTTACACAGATACTAGTTACTCAGCTGAGCTCTTCTCCTGTCCACCAATATTCTTGGAAAAAAAAATAGTGTGGGACCCAATCTTCATCACCTGAGGACACTGTTTCAGTGTGAGGAGATCCGAATCATCTGATTGATCACCTCTACAATATTCCTTCCATAGAGGGCATTTGTGAGAGCTTGTTCTCACTTCTGTCCCAAAGTCGTGTCTGCCAGGGAATTAATGGATTCTTCTTTCATCCTCAGCATTGCTAAGGACTTTTCTTTCTACGCTGGTGAACTCCTTTCAGCGCCTAGTTGTCTTGGTGCTGCAAGACAGCAGGTCTCACCCTGTTCTGTGCAGGTGGACAAACTGTTTTTGAGCTCGATCAGGTGTGTTGTAGAGACCACAAGCATGACATTCCATTTCACTAGACTATAATCTGTCAAAGCTCAAGTCATAGCAGCTCTTGGGAATGCTTAGCATTTGTCCAGGAGGCTCCCCATACCTGCTCCCTACCGAAAAACATGTGGTTGAAGAAGCACCACCAGGAATGTAGCACGTGTCCAAGTGGATCAGAACTGCTGCCTGAAGGACTTGGAGGCCTATCTCTGAGGAGATGGAAGTCTGACAGTTACTGGTTACTCATGCACAGTGTTGAATATACGTTAGCCAAATTTCAAAATGCACAAAAAAGGTTACTTAGCCTCCTTTGAAGTGTGCCATCCAAACAGACATTTCCCCTGCCCCATATTCCTCCAGGTAGTCACCTTTGTTGGGATCTCGCAACAGAATGACCAAAATCAACCTCATGGTTTGCTACCTTCAGGTGTGATGAAAGAAGCACGGGACTGATCAAGGACGAAACCATGTTACCCAGCTTTGAATGTTACTGTGTTGTGAATGTAAATCTTGAGTGTGCTTCTGGGTAGCTTTGGTTGCTTCTAAAATGACCTTTCTATTACCTTAAGACGGAAGAAGAATCTAAATATCGCCAACATTGTTACCTGGCATGCTGCTTCAGAGCTCACTTAACCTATGTAGACATCCCACTGTATTTTTCCTTTTAGTTTTTTGTTTCTCTGTTACACTTTACATGATTGCTTCTCCGTGTATCAGCCCTTTGGCTAGCTAGGGAGTCATTTTATATGGCCTAGGAAGCACACCAGCAAAGCTGTTCCTCCTCCCCTTTTCGGTACAAGTTTTAAATGCTGCTCTATCTGAATAATCTTTGTGTCTTTTCATTGTAAGGATCTGAATATTTCTCTTTTCTCTCCTACTCTGCTCATTTTTGCAGTGCACGCTGTTGAGAGTAAGTGTTGCTGAATCCTTTTATTCTCCCCCTCCCCAAAAAACCTGGTTTGCTGCAGAACTAATGTAGTTTCTATTATTTGCTGTGTCCATAAATCTCCTTTGGGAGGAGGTGTTGATCTAGGCTGGGATTTGAGACGATTACCTGAAAGCTGAAAGGAGAGCTATCTCTGGTCATTCTTCTGTGGTAAATGAGGTCACCAAATGGAAAAGGTTGAGAATCTTTGTTGTAAAATGATTTTCATGTATCAGTGCTGGAGATAATGTGTTGTCAGATGATTAGTTGCTCTGTGCAGAAAATTTAACTGGGGAGGACATGATGACAGGTTGGAGAGACTTCTGCCTTTTGAAATAATTGTCTCAAAATGTAACCTCATTTGTACAACAGGCTGGAGAATTTCATGCACCAAGCCCGCTCATTTAGTCTCAGAATACATAGTAGGGGGTTTTCTGAGGGTTTGTAAAACACTGGGGTTTTTTAAGGGTAATCATGGTGATTACGGGTTAAAAAGTGACATTTCTTTTCAGAAGTATCTGGTAGAAGGCTCAGGGTCTTTGCTCACTCCCTCCCCTCACTGCAACATTTTCTGGGTTCTGCCCTGCCGCGGTCGCCTCTTCACAATGGATCCTGATGTTGTTCATCATCTTCTTGTCACTGTGCTCCCATAAGATATTTCCCTCTAGAGAGTTCATCCCCAGCTGAAAATTGGTGTCTTAGCTCACCATGGAGCAGTGTGTTTGAGTAACCATGTCTGGAGTTTCCTGCAGTGTTGGTGTGCTCATTGACAGAGTTCAGAGTGGCCAGAAGTGCTGTTACCCTGTTTTCCAGGTAAAGGAGTGAATTTTGGAGTCTAAGGAAGCTGTGTGGTTGTTCACGTCAGAAATGCAAGATGGGGAGAATTCTTCAGACAGCGCTTCTTGAAAATGTGTTGCTAAAACAGTGAAGAAAACTAGGTTAGATTAAAAAAACAGACAGATGTCTTGACAAACAAGATATTTTACAGGTCTCTTCATTTTACCTAGCAAGGGACTTAGGTGCAGTGATGGAAAGGAAGGAATGTGTTTGTTTCTTCAGAAATAACAGTCTCTAGTCCTCATTGTCAGCATCTTAAGATCTTCTCTGTTTCCTCATTCTGTTTCTTCTCTAATCAGGCCAAATAGTCTGTTTTATGTGAAGCCAACTATGGCTAGCTGAACCTTTATCTGCAACCTGGCCTATATCCACACATGTGCTTGGCACAGTCCTCAGTCATCAGAGATAAATAAACCCATGGAGGAATGTTTTGGAAACTGCACTGAAAAAAACCCCACTTATATGAGTTGTAAATAATTTACTGGAGAGGAGTTTTATAAAAATGAATTAATTGGTGTTTTATCTGTGGAAGGCATAGCAGAGGGGAAGTTTTGTTCTGGATAGCCATGGCTGTTAGTATGGCTGGTGCACTATGTGGGCCTAGCATAACAAGATAGATAAGGACTAGTCTTTCTCAAGTGCTGCCCTTGAATTGCTCTGGTACTGTGCTATTACCTTAAGATTTGTTGGCCTTACTGGTGTTCAGCCCCCACTTCACATGCTAACGCATGTGACTAGCAAAGCTGATAAAGCCATAATCCTGCCTAAGGTTCTAGGAGCACAGCTACCAGGAGGAGCATCCATGTCCCTCCCTATGCATCTCTGCACTGCACCAGCACAAGTGTTGAGGCAACTGGGGATTAATCTCACTTTGGAGCTGCTGTGGCTGGAAGAACAGCCTCCCATCAAGCAGTACTTGCATTTCAGCCTGTCACATTCTCTGATGTAGCTCATGACCGAAAGGAGGGTAGGACAGGGTGAAGGAACCATCACCAAAAAGATGGGCGGACAGACACTGTTTTATTTCTTCAGCAGCAGGTCCAGTTTAAATGCAGATCCACCAGTGCCAGGATCTCTGTAGAACTTTGCTATGAGCTGAAGGTTAGTGGGCTGGTGTCTGTACAAAAGGCAGCGTGGCTTGCCACTTCACTGACAGCTAAGCCACTTAACCCTTGGTGTAAGTAGAAATAATACTGCAACATGAAACAGGGTGTTGCTGGTAATTGTTAATAAAAACAGCACAGCAGAGTCCTGAGGCCATTTCTCTCTTTTTTTCTTTCCCTGGCCACCATTTCACATCTATTTTCAAATTTTTCACATGAGTTTCTTTTTTTAAAGCCAAGTGAGTTCTTTGATCCAGTTGTCAGCACAGGCACACAGAGCACTGCACTGGTGGCAGTGATAGGTCTGCACAGACAGACAGGAATAGCTGAAGGCTGTGCAGCTCTGAGCTCTTTGTAATGCAGAACCACTGCCTTAATTCCAGTGACTGCAGCCTTAGTTTGTGAGCATTGAACATTTTTACCTGTGAGGCAAGGGCCTCTCTCTAGATCAGTGTTAAATGTATAGCTTAGGCTTAGCATTTCCTTTTTGACTGTCTCTTCTCTTTTGCATATATAACTTTTGGGTTTAGGAAGGGGTTTGTATAAATACAAGTAAAGCTCCTGGTGTTTTACTGAAGGATGTTAATGTAAAAAAAAAACCAAGAAATTCACAGCACACTCATGTAATGTAAATGTCTAAAGGAGAGGCTAGTTCCAAGCTGTTCTTCAGCTTTGCAGTCTGTCTTTTGCTAGGCTGCATATCAGAAATGCTTCAGGGAAGCAGCAATCCTAATCTTTGTTAATAATGGAGCAGCACTTGATGATCTGACTTTGTCAGCTCATAAAATGATAGCCCATGATTTTTGAAGTCTGTTTTTCTTTGCTGAGGTGAAAGGTGAGGTCTGGCTTCCTGAGCATTTGAATTTACCTCTTAAAATGCACCACAGCCTCTGGCTACTTTAAGATGATTGTGTGACTTTGGATAAACCTGGTCAGAGCCAGACTGAAATTGAGTTGTGAGTTGTAAATTGTATTTTCATCCTGAGACTGAAGCCTCTGGCGTTGCATAAAGTCATTTAAGTAGCCAACCAAAAGATATCCATTGCCTCCCATTGCCTGTGTCTTTGCTAGATCCCTTCTGTGGTTGTGTGATGCTGCTGATATCCTCATACTGCAGGCAGGGCAGAGAGAGGACAGGGCAAATTCCTCAGATCCTAGCACTGGTGAGAGTCACCCACCCCTGGTTTTCAAATACACTGCTCGGGAATCCCTGCAAAGACTTGTCCCTGTGTGTCCTGGGGCAGCAGTAACAAGGCTGATGGGCAGAGTGCTTAGAGTTGCAAAGACTGATAATTTCTTCAGGGTGCTTCCATGTGGTATTAAGGCACATGCTGTGCTCAGCTGTTAGTTTAGATCTGTTGTGCCTCTGTGTTTTACAGTGGTTAGAGGAGTTGCCTGTGCCAAGTGGTCACTGAGATAACAGTGAAGTTTTCCTTACTTGCCCCTGGGATCTTGTTTTTGCCCTAGCTTAAGAATACATCCAGGTGAGGACTGAAATGCCTAGTCTGTAGTAACCCCAAATTAAAGTTACTTCACTCCAGCAGTGCCTAGCCTGTGTCAGGAAGGGAATTGCAGCAGCTTTATCTGTCACATACCCTGCTGCAAGCAAGAGAAACCCAGCTGATTTTCTTGCCCTTTTAGATCATGATGGAAATGAGAGAAGAGCCTCCTTATAAACCAGGATAAAGTAAATAGCTATGTTTGTTATCACAGCCTGAACTGTATTGTTAAACTCTTTTTCTGTTACAGTTCACGACCTGCAGAGCTTTGGACTTGATAACGTAAGTGCTCCCAAAATAACATTCTATTTCTCTTCATGTTTTTTCCTTCTGGATATCCCTCCCTTTGCCACACTGGGATCCTAGTGTACTTATCCCAGACAGATTTAGCTTTATGAGTCAGAGCAGAACTGGGGACCTGCTTCCACGCAGGGTTCTGAAGTCTGTTCTGGAACATCTGGCATGTTGCTCGCAAGCCTGCTCCCCTTTTCCTGAGACTGACTGTCTTGCTCCATCATCCGTACTGCCCTGTTTTCCGAGCTTGACATTTTCCCAACTGCTTCTGTTTCTGTTGGAGTTTACCTTGTGCTGGGAGGGGAGCGGGTGATACCCACACCTATGCCATGAAGGCAGCTGACAGCATGGTGCTGCTATGGCAGGGAGGGGAGTGGGTGGGAGAGCCTGCTCTGAGGATGGGAGAGAAGGGCACCAGGATCTGGGGATTTCTATCAGGAAGAGGAGAAGTTCCACATCTTGGAATCTCCAAGGAATAAAAGAAGAGCAAGCTCTTTGGAGTTTACTGTTGGGACACGCAGAGTAAGGGAGGGCCTGTCTCTGTTCCAGAGCAACACTCAGAAAAATGTACAAATAATTAACTTTAGGCCCCTTACCTTGCCTCTTGAATGCTGTGCAGGTGTTTGAGTTATTAGCATTTCCATTTCAGATCAATATGACGCACTATATCAAACATCTCTCATTTGGAAGGGATTATCCAGGCATTGTGAACCCTCTGGATGGGACGGATGTCACTGCACAGCAAGGTAAAAGTCAGCTGAGAAAAATCCTTTTTTAAGTGTCTGTATTAATAAGCGTTAGAGGAGAAGAGCAGCAAAGTTCCCAGTTTTCAACAAGAATCCTGACAATGTTGGTTAAAATGTGGACTCCCCCACCTTGTGCTCTTTCTGGAACAGATCCTGCCGATGTGTTTTGATTCTGTGACCTTTCTGAAAGATAGCTCTTTTCAGTGTTCATAGATGCACAGCAGCAAGTACAGCACATCGTTATTAAACACATCGGGTGTAGTTCAGGGAGAGCCCTGTCTAGACACTGCATGCAGTACCAGAAAATCAGAAGATGCAGGATAGAGAAAAAAGGACTAACTGATAGTTGCTGGAGCACCGTGGTGTCTGCCTGACCTCGATCTACCCAACAGTAACAGCAGCTGTGAAGTTGAATTATTGCACATCTTTTCCAGATAGCTCCAGTTTCATGGCTTGAGAAGGAAAGGCCATTCTCTCTTCATGCTGCTGCTGCTCAAATAATAATCTTGGTTTATTCCCACAAGCCTGCTTGTGTGCATTTGCCATGGAAAATCCAGGCTTTATATGCCACTGCAGAGATTAGTTAGCTTCTTAGATCCACTGAAGTCTGCAAAGTTTGTCTTTGCAGGTGCTTGGGGTGCTGTTAGATAATAAGGCTTGGAGAAGGACGTTAATCCTACCTGAAGCTGTACTTTGGATTTTCACACCAGCAATTTTAATTCTTGCACTCAAATCAAGGGATGGTGCTTAAAATAAAACACAGAAAAAATGAAAAGGTGTCATAATGCTCGATATCGTTGTGATGCTCTAGTTTTTCTTTGGAGGAACAAACTCCCTGAGAGGGGGCCCATAGCTGGATGGTAAAATTCTCTCTGTAGGCTGAAGTTTTCCATCCTGGGCCGTGGAAAGTGAGCTGGCAAATTATTGAGTAATTAGGTCTGTAGATGTGCTCTGGAAAAGAAGTGGGAGAAGTAGATTGCAGATCAAATTTATGTTTATTGTAGACCAGCTGAAGATATTATATATGAGAATTACTTCTTCTGTAGAAATGGATGAATGGATTTTCTCCTCTAGGGAATTTCATAGAAAATAAATTTCCAAAGTGACTCCTGCCTTCTGTTACTGAAGGAAGAGGCTGGTCTGAGGCAGCAGGAGTTCCCTACTTTTTTCTTCACTGATCCATATATTCCTTTTCAACTTCTGATATCATAAAACCCATGCTTCTACAAGAATTAACTGTAGCATGAATTGAAGTTGATACAGCATACTTGTTTAGAGTTGAGTGTGTTTTCTCAGGGCTGTGCTGCTAAATGGAAAATTTTTCATGTGCTAGAATAAGAATTTTCAAGAAGTTGTACGGGTGAAACTATAGCAAGATAACTGGTTTGTAGAAAGCTTTCCATTTGGTCAAGGCCAAAACGCTGGTAGTTTTGGTTGATATTCGCTTTGTCAAAAGGAAAACTCATGTCAGACTCTGTTTACTGCCCTTGGAAGCTTCCAGTAGCTGTTGTGGAGAAAGAGGTTCCCTGACAAGTTGAACAAAACCAGTTTGTCTGCCTAACCTGTTAGCTAAGCTTTCCAGCTCTTCACTGGTTATTAATTGTGTCTCTGTCTTTGCTTACAGCTTCCATGATGTTTCAGTACTTTGTCAAAGTGGTCCCCACGGTATATATGAAAGTAGATGGTGAAGTAAGTACCTTTTTTCCCTGCTGCTTTGGCAAGTGACAGCCTTCATACTTTCTCCTCATATTGTGACGCTGACCATAACTGGCTTTGGGAGCAAGCAACATAATCGGTTGGCCCTCCTTCATATCCCCATCCCAGCAAAAATAACAGTTTCTATGATGTAGTGTTATCTGGAATGTTGCAGCAGCAGTGAAGCAGATTTCAGCCTCCTCCATCCCACCTAGATCAAAGTGACCAAGCCATTTTCATCAGGTTCCCTCATGAATCTCTCTCAGTGCTTGCTCAGAAGATGTCAAAGCAGCAAGAAGCTCCTAAAAATGTTCTATGGAGAATTACCCAAGATCAATTTGTCTCCAATTTCAAAAACTCTCTTAGCCTCCAAAAGAACCTGTCTAGATTTCCAGCCCTACATTCAGAATGTGTCCTACTTTTAGGACAGATAGGATAAACAAATTCCTGAAGTGATAGCAGGGTGAGGAGAAGATCCTGAGAACAGAGCAAAACTTACGCTCTTTTCTAAAGCCAGCCTGAGGGAGCAGAAAGAACTGTGATTTCTTTCATTCATTTGGAAGCGTTCTGCAAGGGGCATCTCCAAAGCTTCAGAGAACGTTTTGTAAAAAACCAGGCCTGTCAGTTACCATTATTCTGGAGCCCATAGTTGTAGGGCAGCAGATGATGTAAGCTGTTAGGTTTCTTTTGCAAAGAAAACACCAATAGAGGCAGCAGCTCTACCGTTGTACAGACTTAAGCACGACAAATGTGTTATGAGGAGTGGCTGAGGGAGCTGGGGTTGTTTAGCTTGGAGAAAGGAGCCTGAGGGGAGACCTTCTTGAGCTCTGCAGCTCCCTGGAAGGAGGGTGTAGAGAGGTTGGGGGTGGTCGGTCTGCTTAACAAGTGATAGAACAAGAGGAAATGTCCTTAAGCTGCACCAAGGGAAGTTTAGATTGGATAGGAAAAATTTCTTTACCAAACAGGTTCTCAGGCCCTGGAACAGCTCACCCAGGGCAGTCATGGAGTCCCCATCCCTGGAGATATTTGTCATGTAGATGTAGTGCTGACGAATATGGTTCAAGTCAAGGTCTTCTCAGTGTTGGGTTAATGATTGGACTGGATGATCTTAAAGGTCTTCTCCCAGTCTAGGAAATTCTGTGATTCAGTGACTTCACCAGTGCTACCCAGTGCACTTAACCTAACCCTTTGAGGAAGAGACAGGTGCCATGTGCCCTGGTACCTCTGTGAACATTCATGCACAAGATGGCTTAGCTCCCTAGCTGTATCCCAGGTTTTGGTTCTGTACCTTCTACACTGCATGAGTGATCCATGCCTAGCTTCACTTTAACACCAAACCAGTCTCATAGGATCATGAAGGTTGGAAAAGACCTCTAAGATCATGAAGTCCAACCATCTGCCTAACATTACCATGACCATTAAACCATGTCCTGAAGTGCCATGTCTACATGTGGTTTTGAACACCTCCAGGGATGGTGACTCTGCCACCTCCCTGGGCAGTCCATACCAATCCCTCACCCCTCTCTCACTATAGAAAATTTTCCCAGTGTCCAAATAAGCTTCCCCTGGTGCAACTTAAGCCCATTTTTTTTTTTTTTGAGGTGAAACCCAAGTGTGGTTCTGCGGCTCGTTTCAGAGCAAGGACTGATCTACCTGTGGATGAAACTACCCCAGAATTTCTCCCCCTCGTGTTATGTGGTTTTATAACACTGTGCAAACCCTGCAACACTGGGAACCCTTATCATCTCAGGCTCTTCACCCAAACTCATGGCACTCTGTGGTGTGTACCACATACCCTTGCAATCATAACAACATTTACTGCACATCCAACATAACCTTCCTTTTAGTACTCGGAAATGTAAATCCTCAGGGATCAGTACTGGTCCCCAGGGGTCAGTACTGAGTCCAGTTTTGTTCAATGACTTTATCAATGACCAGGACCAGGGGATAGAATCATAGAATTGTCAGGGTTGGAAGGGACCTTAAAGGTCACCCAGTTCCAACCCCCCTGCCATGGGCAGGGACACCTCCCACTAGAGCAGGTTGCTCACAGTCCCATCCAGCCTGGCCTTAAACACTTCCAAGGATGGGGCTTCCACCACCTCTCTGGGCAGCCTGGTCCAGTGTCTCACCACCCTCCTGGGGAAGAAATTCTTCCTAATGACTAATCTGAATCTACCCACCTCTAGTTTTGATCCATTCCCTCTAGTCCTATCACTGCCCAACAGCCTAAAAAGTCCCTCCTCACTCATGCTTTAGCAGCCTTTCTGGTTCCTCGTTAGCAAAACAACATTTGCTGTGTTTGTTTCCTGCTAGGTGGTAAGGACTAACCAGTTTTCAGTTACACGACATGAGAAGATAGCTAATGGGCTACTGGGAGACCAGGGCCTGCCTGGGGTATTTGTGCTCTATGAACTTTCACCCATGATGGTGAAGCTGACAGAAAAACACAGGTAAGAAACGTTTCAATCTCCTTCATTCACCCTCCATTGATTATGTCATTTTGTATAGCTTAAAACTCCATCCTTCCTTAGACACGACAGTGCAGATGCCTGAAAGCCATCTAAGCCCCTTCCCAGACACTGGAGAAGAGAACGCACTCCCAGATGCCCTTCCTCTCCACGAGAACATTTGAGAGGCTTTGGGGTGTTTCTGATACTACCTGAAGCATTTTAATCCAGTGTCAGGATGGGGAAGAAGATTGGTCCAGTGAGCAGAAGTCTTATAATGGTTCTTGGTTCAGACTCATTTCCTCAAAGTCTTTTTTAACAGGAAGACCAGATGTAGATAGCATACCCATCTTACCAACACCTACAGCAGCACCCAACTGACCCAACCTGGCTGCTTACTCTGCATTTTCTACAGCTTTTCTGCGTGTGGTAGTCAGTGTGGAGCCTCTTTTCTCTTTCAGGCTCACCTGTTAATCACTTGTCATTGCAGGGGAATGGGAGGGCTTGTACCTATCTTATCTTTTAGGATCATAATAAGGCACAACCAATGTCTATACCTTAAAATATGTGCTTTTAGATTCAGTTTTTGTGTTAACAGCAGCCTGCTGAGCATTTTGTCTGGGCAGGGAGTGTGTGAATTCTTAGGGATTCAAATTCCATCCTTTTGGTTTATTTGGATTCAAATTCAGTCTTTTTTATTCAGTACTTAGCTCCTAGTGTTGCCCTTGAGCTCATCCCAGTGTGCTGCTCTAATGCTACTCGATGCTGCTCAGTGAAAGCATCAGTGACAGACTCCATCCTGTAGCCAGCAGGGGTTATTTAATTGTTAAATCTGTTAATTGCCAGCTACTCATACTTGTATAATGCATACTTATGTGCTGTGAGGAATGCTATGATGATTATCAATTAGTGTTTATTAGTGACTGGTTATTTATCTGACATGCTGGTATCTGAGTTGATGCTGGTTGTTCAAATTGTTTTCCTCATTTTAGGTCCTTTACACATTTTCTCACGGGAGTTTGTGCCATTGTTGGAGGCATATTTACAGGTATTGCACCTTTCAACCTTCTTTCTTTCTGAAATGTAAACATTTGCTGTCTCTACTCTTTCTAAAGTCATCATGGCTGGTAATAAATCCCTCTTTGATGGATAGAGATGATTTCAGCCTTCAGGAGGGGATATAGCATGTTCTACAGAGCCATGGGAGTGGTGTCAGATTGCCTAATTAGCACTGCAGACTTTCGAGATGCTGTAGATGATGTAATCCTATTTCATTTGATAAAATACTTCTTTTCATTAAGATGTAACGCTGTCATATTTCGTTTTGATGCTCTACAGGACACGTGGTCTTTCATGTGCTGTGTGAATGCATCTGTACTGCTTCCTTGGCCAGACTGGGTCTCTAAGCAGACAGTTGCTTTCACATGGAACAAAAGCCAGTAAAATCTGTTAAACCAGGTTAGCATGGACATAGCCATCTCAGAGGTCTCAAGCTATGTTCTCTGACATCTGAGCTCCAGTGAGTACTCAGCAGGGACTAAAACTGCCCCTCACAGCTAGACAGGATCCTGTGAGTGGAGGCTGTTCCTGCAGAGCCATTTGAGAGTCTGGACTTGGTTCCCAGTGCTAGCTTCTGGAATAGCAGATCGGTAGCTGGTCAGCTCCCTGCCTGTGACAGAGCACAGCCTTGGTCCAGCCTTGCACTCCAGCTAACAACCCAGGGTGCTCTGAAACATGGTCAGAGATGTTGACATGGCTGTGAAGGGCCAGGTGGGAGATCTGGTCAGCAGATCTTACTGGACCTGAGAAGCCAGCTGCTGTATTGTGTAACTCCTGTAGCACATAGCACCTTCATCAGCAAGGTTTTCCCATCACCTAAGGTGTCACAATGCTCACTTAACTTGATACTGTTAAACAGGATTTCTGTCTGTAGTAAATTTGATCATATTAATTTCTATGGCTGACTCAGGGAAAGACTTAAAAAGTAATATTTTCATGACAAATGTAACTGATTAGGTTTGGCAGCCAGTTCACAGTGTTTGCCATGGTCATACACCGTGTTCAGACTCTCTCTACTCTAGAGGACAGATCAAATCAGCTGTGTAACACTTTTTGTGTTACAGCATCAGATTGATTCCACAAGTAGAGATAATTTCAGGGCAAAACAACCACAAAAGACAGTCATCTGAAGTATTACTCAAAAGACCAGATAGTAAGGCAAGTAATTCCATAGTCTACAGTAAGGAACAAAAGACTGAGTTCCTGTCTTAGCTGCTACTCTTTATATGGTATTGAAATGTCTGTCTTTGTGTAGGGCCAAGTAATTGCTGGCTTATTCCTTAGATTGGGGTGTTGAATGGAAATAAAAAACATGAATCTTCCAAAAGTCATTGAAACTACCCTCGTTCACCAGCACCCTGTGTTCCTTCCCTGGCAGGCCTCCCAGCCTGTGAAAGCCACCTCGATGGTTGCAGGGTTGTCTGGGTTTTGTGGTGCAGTAGATCCATTCTGATCTTTTCTGTGGTCACACTGAATTAATAATCTCCTTCAGTGCTGGAGAGATTTGGGGAAAATACTGCAGAAAGAACTAAAGACGTTGGTTCATTTGGCTTTGTGTCCTTGGTGGGTAAACATTGCAGTTTCTGATAAGGGGCATCCGTCAAGGGCAGCATTGAGTAGAGTAGTTTACTTTTAAAGTTACTGTAAAATGAGCAAGAAATGGGAAACATGCCCTTGCTGAGCTGGGTCAAGGCATAAAGCTCTCAGCATCATCTTCCTCCTCAAACTCTCTTCACTGATCAGTCAGCACGTGACTCATTCTGTCTCATTTTTACTTCTGTAAGAGATATTTTTTTTTTCTGGAGAAGCATGATCACCTCTGCCCTGCAAGATGGATCTTGTCTGTCCTCATGAGATGAGGACCTTATTCTTCTGAGCAGCAGTAGCTGTCTTCTGTCTGTGGGAGCTGGAATTTCTTCCAGGGGCAGAAGAGTTTGTTTTCTTCCCCTGGGAGCTGTTCTCTGTGGTATGTTGGGCTTGATCCATTTGTTTTTTTCTTTCTTTAGTTGCAGGATTCATTGACTCCTTGATCTATCACTCGGCATGTGCCATCCAGAAGAAAATTGAACTTGGAAAGACAAGATAAATAAGCGATGACCTCACTCCACAAAGAAAACTCTTAAGGAGAACTGAACAGGTTTTTTGAAACACGAATGATCTTCTGAATGCAGAATTACCGGATGGCCCTGACCACTCTTATGTCGCTGCCTCATCATTCTTTGTTTGGCATTAATTTGTGGATAGGACTGCTTGAACCTTGCTGCTATAAAGAGTAGCCAATTTGCCTGGCTGTGCAAACCCTACTGTAAAAACCCTTTGGTATCAGTCTGTGTTCATCCAGTTCTGTTCCCCTCCCCAGAAGAGATGCTGGTGATGCTACACCCTGTTTGCCTCCAGGAATAGTGTACTGTATTGTCCTGAGACCCCAAACAGGTGGGAGTTGCCATCAAATAAGCTTTCTATCAACACCATCTAGCTTTTTAAAATTTTTCTTTAAAATGTTTCTGAGTGTGCTAATGCTATGCCAGACCTCTGCGAAAATGTGCTGCCCTTCCAGCTGTCGTGGGCCACACCGTGAGACCTGGCACTTGGGCTGTGCTTCTGTACCACGGGGCATTGCAGTTGCTCCAGGTGCTGCTCTTACAAAAGATGCAGGCTGATGGATCAGAAAAAAACCAAAAAAAAACAAAAAAAAAAAAGCATTGGGGGTTTTAATTGATTTTTAAATCAGATAGTGCTTTTTCACTTCCCTTCTGTTTATACTTGGAAATAAAGTCCATCCTCTGTGTGTTTTGATAAAGGATTTGGAGGAATATTTAAGTTATTTGAGCTAATCCTGGTACTGAATTGGAAATTATAGTTAAAAACCCCAGCTGCATTGTGGCAAGGTATGTAGATATCATCATGAGGGTGGCTGGTGGTTTTTTCTTTTTAATGATCTGCACAAGTGAATAAAGTGCTTGGTCTGTGAAATTATGCTGGGAGAAATTTTAAACTAATGAAGAAAAAATAAAATATTGTGGAATCCTGCCTCATTTTGAGGCAAAACAGACTCCTTACCCTTAAATCTCAGCTCTGCAGTTGCTTTGGTATTGACTCGAAACATGGTCTGAGCAATTGGTGCAGCAGTTCACTGTGAGTGTGACAGGCACAGGTCAGATAAGGCAGAGAGAAAGCAGAAAGCTGTTTTATAATTAAAAGTAGGATTTTTTTGTTGTTTTTTTGGTTTTTTTGGGGGGGTGGGGGGTGGGAAGGTGGATTGTTTGTTCATTTATTTGTGTGGTGTTTGCTTGGTTTTGTTTCTTTGGTTTTGTTTTCTGGGTTTTTTTTTGTTTTATTAGTTGAACTTATCTACAAAGCAGGGAGTATAAAAACCTGTGTTTTTCCAGTCAGGAAGAGAAGCAATCTGGGGAATGGGTAAAGAGACAGATTAATCTCCAAGCTAGAATACTGAAAAAAATGGGTTCGTAGAAAAAGTAATAGATTTGAAACAAGATTATTTAATAAATCCCTCTGGTCAGGATCATACAGTTTTCCTGCACTGTGAGGAAGAGGATATACTATCTATGTATTTTATCAGGAACAAAAAGTGTGACTTGAACAGCTTCAATGGCTCAGCAGAGCACACAGCTTTGTAACTAACTTTGAAAGAATAATCAGGAGGGGGAAAATGAATGGAAATTTGAGGCAAAACGGACTCCTTACTCTTAAATCTCAGCTCTGCAGTTGCTTTGGTATTGACTCTAAAGGTGGTCTGAGCCAGGGGGAGGAAGAGTTTAACCCACGATTAAACAATTACCAGCTAATTGATTGTCTGTGATAAGAAAGCCAATTACTTGTAAACCTCAGAAGAGCATTAGAGAGCACTGAACAGAGCACTGCATCATCCCCTGGGGAAGACAGAGGGAAGATGAAGGTGCAGGTTACTGTGGGACTTGTGCTCAGTGTGAAAGTTGGGGTCTAATGGAGAAGAGAAGCAGCAGAGCTACAGAAATGGAGATTCTACCTGGAGAGGTAGAAAAACCTCATGAAGTTAATTAATACAGGCTTCTACAAACTGGGAGCTAAGGAGTAGGAGAGATATGATGATCTTAATAGACTGAAAGACAAAGTGACTAACAGCCCTGGAAAAGTTGAGTCTGATTAAAGGATGTTCATGTTTGTCAGTGGCAATGGGCAAAAATACCCTGCTAACCCAGCTCTGGAAAAGAAAACTCCCTTTGGGGAGCTCAGTCTCCCCGTTCTGCCATCTCAGTTCTGCAGTGGGGCTGAGAGAGATTGTGCTGTCTTTTCAAAGCAGCTGGGGCTCAAAATGTAAAGCAGATGTTAAGAGCAGATTAATGGGTGCTTTCAACGTTTATTCAACGTAAGATCATTTCAACTGTACTTGCTTCTCTCATCTTCTGACTTGGCACGCTCAGTTTTTTTTTTTCCCCTTACTCTTTTTTTGATACAATTCTTTAAATATTTCCTTGGTCATAAAAAGACAGGAGGGGAAGATGCCCCTCTCCCCTGCCCAAAGAACTATGAACCTCTCCCAAAAGCCATCAGCTGCCAGCTCCGTTGTGCAGCCAGCCAGGCTGGAGTGGCTTTGTGACCACACACAGCAGCTCACAGGCTCCATACCCACATCCTCTCTCCTGGCCAGCATGGGCAGAGCCATGCCCACCCTTTGACAAGCCAAATGCAACGTCCCTGGTGCCATGGGAGCGTCGCCTCCCAGCACCCACAGTGCCCAGCCAGTGGGACTGGCACAAGCAGCTCTGAGACCCCAAGGATGGCAGGGTTTGTGAGCCCGAGGACACGGCAGTACTGGGGGGGGAGACAAAGCTAAAGAGGAGAGGAGGCTGCTGGCAGCGCAGAGGGGCTGCCAGTTCCTGCACTAAGCACCTGGCTTCATTTTCTTGGAAATGCATCATTTGTAGAATAAAATCCTGCCCTCAGCTGCCAGTCTCTCGATGATGCCGAATTCGACATCGGCGTCATGGACCCTCGTCCTGCGGAAGGCTCCGGACCCGCGGTTTTTCTCCCAGTAGTGGTGCCAGTTCCCTTCGCTGTCCGCTCCGAAGCCAAACACGGAGACCTGCCCATGTGCCAGAGAGAGCCCTCGCTGCATGGGCAGCCCCGGGGCACGCAGAGAAGCGGACCAGTGGCCGCGTGGGGCAGCTCCCAGTCCCACTGGCCCTGCTCACCTGCTGACAGGCGTGCAAGGCGAAGAGCAGGGCCGTGAAGCCGGTGGAGGGGTACCGCCCGTGCCGCTCCGTCCACTTATCCTGGATGTACTTGAGGAAAGCCGGGCTCAGGATCAGCACCTGAGTGGAGAGCAGAGGAGCCATCAGACCGTGCTGGAATGGGACAGCCAGACTGCCACCAGCACAGCCACCAGCACAGCCACCAGCACAGCCACCAGCCCTCCCGCTCACCGCTCTTGCCCACACCCCGCTGAGAAACAAGCCCTGCCTGCCCAAGAGGAGCTGGAGCCGGCTGAGCCCTTACCTTGTCCCTGTCAGCTTGGATGAACCGTTTCACTCTCACATACGTGCTGCAAAAGCCAGAGGACAGGAGTGAGCACCAGGCATTCCCACTGCTCAGGCAGCCAGTTTGCAGAGGGTGGCCAGCACCTCCAGCACCTGGCCCCGTGGCACACCCCCCCAACAGAGGCTGGCCCAGCAGCGCCCACTGGTCTGACTCTGGGAAGGGACACATCAAGCCCATGGCCCCACAGTGGGGACAGCCACCATCCCACCCACGGCTGTTAGGGGACTGCAAGATGCCCGTGCCCTGCAGGGATGGATCAGTCCCACAAGCTGCAGTGCACAGGGCTAGCAGGCCCATTGCCCAGGGGCCTTTCATCCCACCAGGACCATGGGACCAGCTGCCCCAGTGAGGCACCAGCGTCCCCAGGACCACCTCCCACCAGCCCCAGGGTCCCCAGCACAAGAGCTGCTGGCACGTCCCTGACACGAACGCACCGTGTGAGCTCTCCGGTAGAGAAGGCACTGGCCACCCACTGCAGGTCCAGTGGCTTGAAGGGGATGAGGACGAGGTGGACACCTGGCCTGAGGTTCACCGCACTCTCCGGGTACATGAAGTGATGTGTTGTTCTCACGCCAACATCCAGCTCAAAACCGGCAATCTTGGCTCTGTTCATCCTGGGGGACGGCGGGAGGGCACGGCCCGAAATGAAGGTGCACACTGTGCTGCTCCCAGGCTGCTGGTTCCACTGGGCAGGGATACCAGGTCCCCCCGGCCAGCAGCAAAGGGAACACGGGGAACACAGGGCTGGTGTGTGCCCCTGGGCAGGAGGCTCCAGGGAGCACAGCCAGCAATAGCCCCACCATCACGAGGGTTATGTTGGTGGATTTCACAGGGTGGCATGGTCCTGGGAAGACAGGAGGGGCCAAGCTCCGTCGGGTCACTCACCTCAGTACCCAGTCGTGGCCATCAATCCGTTGTCCATGGCCAGACCCCTTCAGCCGCCCCGAGTTCCCCACAACAGCGCAAGTCCTGCAGCGGGATGAGTCCCACACACCACCAGTCGGGGCCCGGATGACATTGAAGAGCTGCCCAATTATGTCCTGGAGCTGGATGCCACTTGGGGGACCCTGCAGGGTCTAGGGGAGTAAGGCAAGTGACAGGCAGCATTGCCCCCTCCCCATCAGTACCTCCAAAGCAGGTTGGAGCCTCACTCTTCCCAGTGGAGCCCTGGGAAAGGCATAGAAAAACCTGACAGGGTATAAAGAAAAGGGTGGGGGACAGCCCAGAGAGGTTGGGGGGGTGGTAGGAGGTGAGCTGAGGTCCCTGAAACGCCCCTTTGTCCTCCATCACATCTGTCCAGGTTGACCTTGGCCTTGTCCCACCTCAGAAAGATTCAGGGAGCCCGGGAAGAGCCCCGAGCTTCGGCCCATGCCCCCACTCACCAGCCACCACTGCACCACGTCGGAGGGCAGCTCGTGAGCTGTGCCGGTCAACAGCGGCCCCACGGTGCGGTCATAGCGGGCGGTGAACCAGGCGGAGCCGTTGGCACTGGCGGGGCAGCGGGCAGCGGAGACACGGAGGAAGGAGAGAGCCCGAGAGAAGGGGCCAAGGCCATCCGTGGGGGCTCGGTAACATTGCCACAGGACCAGAAGCAGGCACAGGGCCAGCACCACCTGCATGTGCCTCCGGCACGGCATCCTTCCTGCCACTGCAGAGAGATGGCACGGACACCAGGAGCAGGCGAACTGCGGGACCCCCGCCCGCCCACAGGGACACCCCTTGGCCGCTCACCAACCCCGCAGGGCCCCGACCCAGCCCAGCACACCTCTCCTGCTGCAACCCCCCCTGCCCCGATGGCTGCGCTCGGCCTCCACACGGCCGCCCTTCCTTGGGGGCCCCCAACACCCGCCTGAAAACCCACATCCGCCTGCCCCCCACACCCAACTGCCCCCCACCCCCAGCCCCGCCTGCCCCGAGCAGCAGGCAGTGCCATGGGAGCCCGCAGCCTCCTCCCGGCCTGGCCCATGCGGGTGCTGCCCGCCCGCCCGGGGGCCCTGCACTGGGGTTCACGGCCGCAGTTCAGACGCTCCCGGGGGCTGCAGGGGGCTGTGCTCCCCTGCCCTTTCGGAACGCAATTGAGTCGCCATCTCTTCTTGAAGGGAAGCGCTGACAGGCCACCACCCGCCTTGCCGGAAACAGAGATGTGGGTGCTCCCCAGCAGGAAGAGGCCACAAAATGCTGGCTTTTCACCCCTCAGGCTTGGGGAGACCCCAAAAGCCTCTGCCACTCTCACCACTGGCAGCTCTGGAGCCCCATGACTTAGTCTCTTGCCCTCCTGCAGCAGCAATGAGCATTTGCTGTGACAGTGGCAAAGAGCATCCAGTTGGGCCAGGAACCAGCAGACCCTGGGCTGGTCCAGGCACCCCTGGAGCCTCGGAGGACGAGCTACCTGATGGCTGAGTGGCCAGCACCAGCAGCTCCATTAAGCCCAGACTTAGCACAGTGAATATTTCATGCAGCTTTTCTCAGTACCCCACCATTGGAGAGGGCAGGGCTCCGAACAGGCAGGGTTGAGCGGCCCCATCTCCCTGCTTCCTCCACGGATGGGACCTCTCCGCTGCACCCACACCCCTGTGGTAGCTGAAATGACACCTCTCTTCCTCCATCTCCCCCCACCCACCCATAGGTGCCCTCGCCTTGAGGTTCCCCAGCCCAGTGCCATCAGCCACAAGCCACCACATTGCAGCCATGCTGCTGCTGCTGCATCCGGCTGTGCCCAGTGGCCGCAGACACATCCCCCCCCCCCATGCCCACCCAGCCCCAAGGGGCACTGCCAAGAGTGGTCCCCAGGGCCCCTCACCTCCTCAGAGGAAGTGCCAAGCGCCTGGCCTCAGAGCAGGGCCAGGTGAAGCGACGCTCCCGCGGCCGGCGGCCTCACCAGCGCTCGCTGCGAGCTGCAGCTCCCGCCAGAAGATGAGGAAGTGTTGCACATGACGAGGGGAGAGCAGAGCCTTGGGAGCCCAGGGCTGCGCTCCCCCCCCCCCGGCAGCACCCAGGGCTCTGACATCCTGCTGCAGCCCTCCCACACAGCCCAGCAGCCACCGGCCCTGCTACAGGCAGCTGCCCCGGACACCTTCCCAGGGTCAAATTGGAAAATTCACCATTACAATGTTCCTCTGAGAGTGAGGATGCTGCCTGGAGTGGAACTGCCTTCCTCACCTTACAGGGCCTGCTGGGACTGCTCAGCTGCCCATATTGAGACAAAAGCCATCCAGGTGATAATAGAGGTGAGGTGCAGGATGCACGAGGCTGTTGAGACCTTTGTGTTGCTGGTGTCAGAGAGGACAGAGGAAGGCAGCACTGGCAGCAGCACTGGGAATAGCACTGGGAACAGCACTGGCAGCAGCGCTGGGAACAGCACTGAGGCCTCGCTCTAGCCCCACGCAGGTGCTGCAGGACCCAAGGTGTTCGCAGCCTGGCTCACCCCTGCAGCCCGAGGGTCCCCTGCGGGGCGATGGGCGGATGGTAGGATGATCTCAATGGGAAGCTGAGGACCTGCCCCCTAAGTTGATCTTGCCCTCCCTCAAAGGCTTCCCAGGATCTTTGCCCTCCTGGGGCCCAGCAGCTGAAGTCCAGCCCGCCCCCGGTGGGCACCATGTCTGCCCCACACCTGTACATGGCCTCAGGTCCAGCCAGTGTCCTGCTTCAAGAATGATACTGAGATACTCAAGAAGGATGTTGAGGTGCTGGAGCAGGTCCAGAGGAGAGCAATGAGGATGGGGAAGGGACCAGAAGGGAAGTCTTATAAGGAGAGACTGGGGGAGCTGGGGTTGTTTAGCCTGGAGGAGACTCAGGGGGGACTGTCGCTCTCCCCAGCTCCCTGAAGGGAGGCTGGAGCCAGGTGGGGGTCGGGCTCTTCTCCCCGGCCACTAGTGACAGGACAAGAGGACATGGCCTGAAGCTGCTCCAGGGGAGGTTTCGGTTGGATATCAGGCAGCATTTCATGACAGAGAGGGTGATCAGACATTGGAACGGGCTGCCCAGGGAGGTGGTGGAGTCACTGTCCCTGGCTGTGTTTAAAGAAAGGCTGGATGTGGCACTGAGTGCCATGGTCTGGTCAATGTGGTGGTGCTGAGTCATAGGCTGGACTTGGTAATCTCAGCTCTTTTCCAGCCTCAGTAATTCTGTGATTCTCTGCCTGCTAGTTTTTTCCCCAAAACTTATTCTACTCATGCCCCATTCAAAGACAACCATGCAGCCAGCTTCAGCTTCACTATAAAACCCCCTTGGCAGCTGATTTCTTTGGAAATGCAACAGTGCCTCCGAGTATCATCTCCTGCACCAGGGTGAGACCCCGCGGAAGGAATCTGTCCTCCCAAAACTCAGGGTGAAACACCTCCACTTGAGATCAGATCATGTCAGGCCTTGTCTGTACAGAAGGCAGGGCACCAGAGACCATGCCGAGAACAAGTCTTGGTTCATGTCAGCCCAGCACCACACCAGATCCGTGCTGCAGCCCCCGCTGCTGTCCCAGCTGGTGTGCTGTGTGGGAGAAGGGACAAAGGGGCAGCAGCAAGGTCTGCCCCTGGCAGGCTGGCCCCTGGCCCCAGAAAGCAGCTACAAAATACAAGCAGCATGGGAGAGAGCGGCCAAGGAGCTTTTTATTCCTGTGGAAATGAAGAACCAAGATGAAGTCTGAAGCAAGGCTGAATCCAACCCAGCACATGTGGGAAAATCTGTTAAGTGGCTTGTAAGGAGTGACAACCCAAAAGTCTGTGTCCCAGGGAGTGCTATCCTGCCCAGGGCTGACTCCAAGAGTTGTTCCTGTGGTCTTGTCACAGCAGGAAGCTCATAGCTACCTTGGTTCTTGTCCCTGGGGAGCCCCATTCAAAAGTCTTCCAGGTCCTACCTCCACCAGGATCCTCCACCAGCCCTGCCCTGCCTCTCCCCTCACAGTGTGCTTTGAACTCTTCAGGCAAGGGCCTGGGAAGTACCAAGTGTTGCTAAGCCAGGGCATGGACAGCTCTGGATGTTCCCACCTCTGCCAGAACCACTCTCAATGGCAAAAGCTGGTTTCAGCTGCCCTGCCTGTGGGGACAGCCCCAGCAGTCCCTGTTTTTCCCATCCTCCCACACCAGTCCCACAAAGAACAATTTTTTTTTCCCAAAGCTGTAACTTCAAGGAGTTTGCCTTATTTAGTAGGTTGGTTACTTGGTTTCTGAACATCTCACAGGCACTTAAGATGAAAGGCAGGTCTCTCACTCTGAAGGTTGACTCTGCACTTGCAGGATTTCCTTAAACTTTCTGGTCCAGTCTCGATTCCTGGAATAATCACCCCTGTCCTTTAGTAGTCCTGGGCTAGAGACCATTTATCCATTGATGATCTTCTCACTGATGTATCCAGGCATAGTGTAGATCAAAAGAACCAGGAAGATGGTCAGAACTGCGACGATGAACAGCACAATGATATATTTCTTGTACCTCTTCCAGATAAAGAACACAAAGGTCTTAATGGGATTCACAAACCAGTTGAAAGAAGTTTTTGGCCGGCTGGAACAGGAAAGGAATAATAGATAAGAACAGGCTCAATCCACAGAGCAGCAGCTTGGTCCCTGCTTTGGTGCCCTGCTACCCTCATGGGTCACCAGCTCATCCTGCTCTTCCAGATGGGATCATCCCAGGGACTGCAATACCTACGGTGCCTGTGAAGGCGACCTGAGGCTCAGGCCAGCCCCGGCAGAGCTGCTCTGCACCCGTGTGCCTCACGGTGCCTTCACCGCTTGAACCAGAGCTGCCCTTTTTATCCGAGCAGTGGTGTGACAGAGCTGCTTCGAGTACCTCACCGAGTCAAACCCAGGCCCAGATGCTACAGCCACAGGTCCCACTGGACCCACTCGAGCTCTGCGAAGCCCTGGCAGCCCCAGTCCTGCCAGACCCACTGCTCAGGGCCTCACTGATTGTTCTCAGCTTCCTGGAGAGCTGGGATAACACAGATACTCACTTAGGCTTCTCCAGGGGCTCGGGCTCTTTCCGGCCCAAACCAACAGGACTCTTCTCAGCCTCCTCTACGGTCAGCAGCTGGAACTCGGCTTCCACCTTACCCTGGGTGGGAAACATGTCTGAGCCACAGCCGCATCTGTTGCTTTTCACCTGCTGCCCACACATCCTGCCAGGGCTGGGTATTTTTCTCCCAGTTCCACTTACAGATGCTCACAGAAATGAACTTTTCTCTCCGGACATCAGATTCATAGAATCACAACATTTGGAAACAACCTTAAAGATCATCAAGTCCAAATGTCTACTAAGCACTATCATGAACACTAGACCATGTCCTGAAGTGTCACAGCCAGACTTTCCTGAACCCCTCCAGGGATGGTGACTCCACCCCCTCCCCGGGCAGCCTGTTCCACTCTTTCACTAAAGAAATTTTTCCTAATATCCAACCTAAACCTCCCCTGGAGAAAGTTAAGCCCATTTCCTCTCATCCTACCACTGGTTACCTGGGAGAAGAGACCAACACCCACCCCACTACACCCTCCCTTCAGGTGGCTGTCGAGAGCAATAAGGTCTCCTCTCAGCCTCCTCCTCTCCAGACTAACCAACCCCAGCTCTCTCAGCTGCTCCTCACAAGACATTTTCTCCAGACCCCTCACCAGCTCCATTGCCCTTCTCTGGTCTCACTCCAGCACCTCGATGTCTTTTTTATCCTGTGGAGCCCAAAACTGCACTCAGTGATCAAGCTGTGGCCTCACCAGTGCCCCGTACAGAGTCTCTCGCTTCACAGCCAGGAGAGATCGTGGCCTGGCCAGAAGCTGTTTCTCAGACAGGGTGTTACGATGCACTCTGGATCTGTCTGCAGCCTCCCACACTGGCACTGAGCAAAACTTACCCTTGGAGACAAACAGGGGTCCGCCAGCAGCGAGTCTGCCCTGGGACAGCTGGAAGCTGCACGGCTGGGGTAGGCAGAGCCCCTAGGACAAGCTTTTGCTGCTGTCCTGTCTGGTTGATGGGCCTCTTGCTTTGCTCCCTTCATTGTGCCCTGCTCTATGGGAAGCTCAGAGGAAGATGTCAAGCTGGACCTCCCCTGCATGCCACTGCAGCTGACACTTCTGGGTAGATGAAGTGCTGGGTTTGCAGCAGACGGGCCAAGTCTCCAGGACCCTGTACAAAGTCCTGGGCAGCAGGGTCATTGCTGCCTTCCTCGTGTGTGTGCAGGACAGGCTGCCACTTTAGGGCAGAGGGGGAACACTGGCACTCTGCTCGCCAGCACCCGGCCTTACCGTCAGGAGGTACTTGTTCCCGCTGGGGTCTGTGAACTCCACATCCTCTGGTTTGACTGAGCTGCTTCGTTTCTTTTTCTTCTTCTTCTGCTTGTGCTCCCTCTCCTCTCTCTCCTCATCTTCTTGATCTTTGAGTTTGATGAAGGGCCACCAGCCCCTCATGCGCTTGTTTCGGAAGATGGAGAAGCGAGGCGTCGCGTTCTCCTTGGCCATCTTGATGGTGCAATGCTCTGAACTCTTGGCTGCCCGCACCATGTCGTGTAGCTTCAGCTCGATGGAGCCTGCAGGCACAGTGAAAAGGAGAGCTCACAGTGAAACCCTGAGGTCAGCCCCACATCACTTGGCTTTCTGTCTCAGCCACGATCCCACCACCATGAGCAGGTACCAGCTGCTGCAACGATCTAACAGTCCTGCACATTTACAGCTAGAGAACCTGAAGCTCAGCATGAGAAGGGATCAGCCCAGGACCCAAAGACTAAGATGCAGAAGCCGCATGTTTTGTCTCATCTCTGATGTGGCCAGTTTGGTTTGTGTGTGGTACAGTGGTTGTGTGTGCTTCACTCCTTTACCATGTCCTACCCTGCTCTCCTCACATGTCCAGGCTTCATTTCCCCTCTCATTCCTGCAAATGTCAATAAAAAATTATAACATCTAGACAGCTCTTTAATGGTTACATCTGTCTTATGTCTGAAACAGCCTCAAATCATTTCCCTACTTGGCCTTGCACCCCTGTCCTCCTTGGAAGGACCTCCTGTCTCACTTCTGCACTAAGGCCCTGCAACAGATCAGTCTTATCACGTACTGGGCTGTGTTGGCAAAAGCACAGCCAGTGACCAAGGGACAAGGGTGTCCTCCTCTGCTCAGCTCTGGAGAGCCTGCATCTGGATACAGTGTTCAGTTTTGGGCCCACGACACAAGAAAGGTGTCAACTGGCTAGAGAGAGTCCAGGGGCTGAGATGGTCGTGGCTGGAGCATGTGCCACGGCAGGATGGGGTAAGAGATCCATGTGCATTCAGCCCAGAGGAAAGAGGTCAAGGGAGAGATATTCCATCACCCACAGCCTAAAGGAAGCTATGGAGCAGATAGAGTTAGACTCTTCTTAGAAGTGGATGATGAAAGCAATGGACACGAGCTGCTGAAAGTTAAAAAAAAAGGACAATTATGAGAATGGTGCAGCCAGGAAAGGGGTTGCTGGGATCCCAGAGGGTGCTGGGAACTCTATCCTTGGAGATACTCAAAACTCACCTAGATGAGGCCCTGAGCAACCTGACCCATCTAGCCCTGCTTGGAGCAGGAGGTTACAATAAATATTGTAGAAGATCCTTCCTGCCTTGGAGTTCCTGAGATTGAACATGCCAGGCATTGTTGGGATTGCTGTCTAACGCTTTCTTCAGGCCTGAGTAGCATGGCTGAACCAACCAGCACTGCAAGCGCCTCACGGGGGTAAAGCCCTTTCAATACCCTACAGAAGGCTGAGGAATAAAGAGAGTTTTACCCTGCCCGAGAGACAGCAGGGCAAAGGGTCTGCTTTTTAATGTGGAGGCCAAAGTTTGAAGAAGGGAGGGACAACTGAAAGGAGTGCTACAAACTTGAGGATGGCAGCAGAAACAGGAGAGAAGCACCAGTGTCTGTGCTAGCACAGTGGGCACTGAATCACCTCTAGCTTCATTGCCAGGCCCTACTGCATGCCCAGCTCAGCAGGTCTGGTTACTGGGAAGTACCAGAGCTGCTGGGGAGCTCCGAGCCCCCAACGATGGGGTGCTGCAACTCAAGTGCAAATGGTCTCACAAAGGTTACCCATCCTTGTGCCCATAATGTAAGCTCCTGGGAAAGCTGCTCTTTGGCCAAGTCTTTGAGAGCTGCAGATCTAAGTGAGAGCAGGGAAAATGAGCAAGTTGTATCAGAGAGGTTGTGAGGAAGCAGAACTTGGAAGTCCTGTGGCGTGACATGTCTGGAAAAAGGACACCAAGGCCCAGGGACAAACATTCAAGCTCAAGGTGTCTGTGTAGGAGAGGTGTGTATCTCCAGGCTCTGCCATAGCTCACACGTGAAAAACCAGCCCAGGTGACTGCTGAGCTGAAGAGCTTGACCTGATGCTCCTGGCATCCCTTCTCAGAGAGCTGGGCCCTAGAGGAAACACTGTAGTATTCCAGCAAGGTGAGGGACAGGTCACCCCACTTCCAGCAGGTTACACCATACCTAGAAAGTCATTAGCTGAAATCCTGTCATAATCCCAGACCTGGAGGACCAGAACAGCTGGTTCCCGGAACTCTGATTCCTCCACAGAAAAGACAGAGTCCTTCTTTTTGTAGGTGATCTCCTTCTCGGTTGGGAGGTAGTTGAAGCGGAAGATGAACCTCCAGTTGAAATTTCCCTCCCCAGTCAAGGAGTTAAAGTGAACATCCGTTTCCTGCTTGTCATGGTCCAGACCCTTTATCCAGCTGCAGGAGAAACTCAGTTATGTCCTACCCCTGCCAGCCAGCCCCAAAGGCAGAGCAGAAGGATGGACGGGGCTGAAGCCCATGAGGCAGCAGAAAAGGAAGGGTCAAAGAGCCAAACCAGACCAACACCAGACCAACACATTTGGGGGTACAGAGGCCATGCAGGGGGCTGGAGGGGGGCACCCTGTGCTGAGTCAGAGAGAAGCAGAGGTTCAGAGGATGCAGTGAGGGTGTGGGGCAGGGCAGGGGGCAGGACAGCCAGGCTCTGACCTCCCTCTGGCTCCCATCAGACCTTTTCACATAGATGTCACTGGAAGGCTCTCCTGTTATTGGGTTGACATCGTCAAGGATCACATCATCTGTGTTCCAGATAATCACACGCAGTTCGTAGCTGTGGGAAGGACACAGTGGTGAGTGAGACATATGCTTTCACTTTTGGCTCCTGGAAGGGCAGGTCAAGCCCATACAGGCAGAGCGGCACAACTTGAACCCTCTTAGCACTGTGGTCCCCTGCCAGGGCTCGCATGGCCAAAAGCAGTCTCTCCACCTTGCACAAAGTCCTTCCTGGGGGGCTACAACTCCTCAAGACAAACATCCAGTCAGAACAGGAAGCTTTTGCAAAGCAAATCCCTGGTGTGTGGGAAACCCATCCAGCACCACTTAGCCGTAAGGGCACAGAAAGTCTTAGGAAGGGAGGGACCTCTACAGTCTCTGCTCCAACCTCATACTTCATAGTAGATCAGATTGCTCAGGGCCTTGTCTGCATGAGGTTTGGATACCTCCAAAGATGGATGTCCCAGCACCTCTCTGGGTCACTTCATCCCTAATCCAGGGTAGCTTCACTCCCACTGGGAAAATGTTTTCCCTGTATCCAGTTGGAGTTTCCCTTGCTGTAATGTGTGTCCATTATCTCTTGTCCTTTCATGTGCACTTCTGAGAAGAATCTGGACCCTCCATCTCAACAGCCCCATGAAATCATTGGACACAGCAGATCTCCTCCTTCAATGCCATTTCTCCAGGAACTCAGAGAACATCTGTGCACTGGCTAAAACAGAGCAGTGTAAGTAGTTCTGACCTAGGTTTCTGTCACCTCCACGTCCACCTTTAGCAAGATTAACCCTGCCCTTCACAAGCACTTGTGCAGCTGAAGCTCTCGTGCCCCATGCTGATAGACCTTAGAGACCATGCCATGGCTGGAGCTGGAGCAAAGAGGAGGGCCACGTGCCAGGCTAGCACAGACCATCAGCCTGTGCAGGACTCCCTGGCACAGCCCAGCAGGCACAGCAGGGGACAGTGGCCCTCCACGCAGGTTCACTAGCCACAGCCCCACTCCCGCGGGCATCACCTGACAGGCAGTCGGGGTTTGATGTTGACAGGCGGCGGCGCGGGGACGTCGTTCGGGAACATATCGATCCACATGTGCAGGGAGCCCTGGCGAGAGAAACCACCAGAGGGACTTCAGAATACAGACCACCCTCCAGCTCTTCGAGGAGCAAGGGCTTTGTCCTGCAAGGAAAGCTCTCACCAGAAAGGCACTGCTTGCGCCTCCCCAATCCCAGCACTTCAGGGTGACCTGTGACTGGATTTTAGATTGGGGAAAAAATAAAGCTACCAAAAATTGTTTATTTCCCTCCCCACCCTTCTCTCAAGAAAAAACATTTCAGCGGAACCAAGTCTGTTTCAAACAGAGGCAAATGTGTCCCTCTTCTTAACAAGAAGCAGATGATAATGCAAGTCCTCTTGCATAAGCAAGAAAATTACAGTGATGGGTCTGACCCTCCCCTCCCTTCCTCCCCCCTCCCCATATGCATTTTCACTGCTGACCAGAGTCAGAGTGACTGCAGAGCTCTGCTTTGTTACAGACCTCTGCTACCCGAGCAAAAAGAGATGTTCAGTGCAGGACATTGAAATGGTTAAGTTCAGATCACTGCAGTGAATAAAAGGAGGATGAATGTTCCTCCTCCAGACAGCAGTTAGTTATGCCTCCAGGGAGAAGCCAGAGGGGCAGGGCAGGGCTCTTGCAGGGCAGTAAAGCAGCAGTGATAGGGAACAATGCAGAGGAAGAGGCAGGGATAGGCAAGGACACTACCACCCATCCACGGTGGCAGGGCCCAGAAGGCAGAGCAGGTCCCTTGCCACCCACATAGCATCCTCATCAGAGCAGTTCCACACAGCCTGAGGAGACAGGGAGGACTCTGGGACAACAGCATTATGACCACAGTATCAATGGTCAACAGAGGTCCATTGAGGAAAGGGTGCTCAGAAGCACCATGAGACATCAGAGGATGGATCTGAGCAAAGGATACCAAGGTCAACAGTCCTCACTTCACAGCAGGGCCAGCCATCCACAGACACCGTTCCAGTCGCCCGCTCAGGAAGGGGCAACACAGGTATTCATGCCATGGTGAGCAGACAAAAGGATCAACCAGGGTGCTGGGAACCAGCTGCTCCAAAGGTCCTCCCCCAGGGCAGTGTCTAGGATGGGCAAGGAAACACATCTCACCTGCGCAAGACCAGGGCTCTCTGGGTTGTACAGGGACCGGATCTCCACGTGCTCTGGTACCAGCTTGTACCCGTACCCTGGCATCTCTTCCCAGTGCTGCAGGACGTACAGAGCCTTATGTTCATCATCCACTGACCAGTTCTCATCTGCCACTCCTCTCTTATTCCTCACTGAGGCCTCTGCAGCAGGACACAGCCAGGTAGAAGATGAAGGCACATGGCTGGCAAAAGCCGCATCGGAATGTTAGTCACAGGTACAAATAAAGTGATGGACTGGGCAAAAAAGCATCTCATCAGAAAAACAAAACAGGGAGAAGCAGGAGGACAGGGATGAAGGAAATTAATTCAGTATGTTGCAGTGATGAAGAAAACTGTAGGCAGGAAAACAAACAAGCTAAGAGAAATAAGAGGAAAAGGGAAAAGAAGGATTTACTATGGCCCTGGGAAAAAGATCGAGCAGACACCGAGGAGGATGTGACCCTTTGGAGCACTTGGAGTTTCTGTGTCTCTGTGGTAAAGCCAACAGATCCATGAGAGGTTTTGCCCTACAAGTGCTCCAAGAAAGCATCACTTGTCACTTGGCAGTGACATGAGCTGTGCTCTCGGTTAATTAACAGTCTGTGCGATTGACTCATTTGGCACAGTGAAGCCAAATGGCAATTAAAGACCAAACCCTGCTGGAGAAAAGCAGGAACTGACAGGTGAGGACACAATGACCCAGGCACTCCTGGGTTTATTGATGCCCTTTGGAAATCAATCTGAGACTAAAACCATGCCGAGCAGTTCCTGAGCACAGCAGAGGTTCAAGGGGCTGCAACTGCAGCCATGTTTGACCCAGAGCAGGCTCTCAGGGGAACACCAAGAACCTCATTTCTCCCTTCCCAGCTACCCAGTGACCTGAGAAAAGGGGGAAAATACTCTTAGAGACTCCCTGCCCTCTCAACAGTAGTGAGGAGCAGTGGGGAGTCACCCAAGGCACCCAAAACCACCCGAAGCAGAGGGCACCCCTGAAGGGCAAAGCCAGCTAAAAACAGGAAAGAAGACTAAAAAAGCATCACCACCACCCCTAAAAATAAAAGAAGACACCAGCAGCTTGCTGATGGTGCTCACAAGCAGATGGAGGTACAGCTTTGTGCCAGTGTCAGCCACCAGCACAAGCTGTGCCATCGAACCTCCACGCACATCACTGCCGGGCAAGGTTCACTTTGCTCCACACACTGCCTGGGAAGCCACTTTAGGACCTAATGGCCCAGCTCACATCTCCCCACAGTGCAAAGCCATCGCTCACTAAAACCAGACCACTGAGCACTGAAGATGCTCCCGATGGTGACCCAGGAAGCTGGGCCATGCAGGGCTCAGAGTGAGGGCAGCCAGTCTGGACATCTCAGGGAAAAGAGGCTGGTGGGTTCCCAGACCTCTCGCCAGGACTGCTGAGCACAGGCAGACATTTAAGGGAGCGCCCATTGTTCTCCAAGCCCCCTGTACCTTCAGGAAAAGCCTCTGGAGGGATTTTGAATATTTTATTGTCCACTTTGACCTCCTCCTGTCTGTACTCTGCTGCAGGGAGTGAGTTTTTCTTGCATAAACTATCCAAGATCTGGGTGGGCTTGAAAGCATCTCTCCACATGTTGTAGCCAGTTCTGCAAGGAAGGGAGAACATTGAGAACACCTTCAGCTTAGACACAACAGGGCTTTTCCCTAGGCTGTGAAATGCTCTGCCTGCCCTACAGCCAGGCTATGCCACCAGATCCCTGCTTAGTTAGAAAACCAGAGGCACACAAAATGAATTGAAAACTTTAAAAGCTCTCATTCAGCAGAACAAGCCAGGCTTGCACCCACAGACCCACTGGCTCCAGAGCAGCAACAGGAGTGATTCCAGCAGCAGCTCGTGAGAGGTTTTGGCAGTGCTGGGGACTCAACTCCACACCCACAGTTAATTCTCCAATAGTGCAGCAGGAGAAGTTTACAGGATACTAGCCAAAGACCATACCGAATGAAGCCAAAGGAACACCAGGTGGCATGAGTCCTGCTGCTCACAGAATTAGCTACCACCCTACTTTCTGAAAGAAGTCAAAATCACATTGAGGTCAAGTGGGCACTTTTCTCACAGAACACCAATATGAAAGCAGTCAAGTTTTTTTTGCTACTACGCACAAAATCTATCAGTCCACAGTAGGAATTAGAACTACCACAGGAAGCTGGTAAGAGTCTAAAGAAGATGGAGTTATCCGTGTAACTTGTAGTGACTCTGGGGGGCATCTGCTCAAAAGATACTGTGTGTGCCAACTGCATCCAGCAAAGCGGGCAGCGCTGTTACCCACCAAACGGTGCCCCCCACGGCCCTCGCGCGTCTCACTGGCACCTACGTGTCATACTGGAAAGCCACTCCACAGTTGGCCCTGTGCTTGCTGTAGAATCGATTCTCCAAGTCAATCTTGGTCTCCCCAATCAGATCATCAGAGCCAACCAAATCATGGTCAAATATTGCCACAGTGAGTTCTGACTCCGCGGGAAAGGAGACTGTCAGCTCCACAACTCTGGGTAGAAGCAGACGGGGAGAGTGCAATTAGCAAAGAGGATGAAAATGAAACACGTGCTCTGCTGTCATCATCGTACACATTGAAGAACTCTATTTGACAACTCAAAGACCTCTGATAGAGTTTAGTTCTCCATAATTTCAGCCTGTGCAGTTTTCAGTGCATGTAGTTTTCAGTGGGCATATTCAAACAAAGGAGTTACTTTACCAAGAATGTGTAATAAATATGTAAATATGTAATAGATATGTAATATATATGTAATAAATACATAATAAATATGAATATGTATTGAATATGTAATGAATATGTAAAGGGTGAGTGTCAGGAGGCTGGAGCCAGGCTCTGCTCAGTGACATCCATTGATAGGACACAGGGCAACGGGTGCCTGCTGGAATAGAGGAGGCTCCATGGGAACATAAGGAGAAACTTCTTCACAGTGAGGGTGCCAGAGCCTGGCCCAGGCTGCCCAGAGAGGCTGTGGAGTCTCCTTCTCTGGAGACTTTCCAAACCCCCCTGGATCCGTTCCTGTGTGGGCTGCCCTGGGTGACCCTGCTCTGGCAGGGGGGTTGGACTCGATGATCTCCAGAGGTCCATTCCAGCCCCCACCATTCTGTGGTTCTGTGAATGTATGCCCTTGGGCAGAGGTCCTGGAGCTGGGGAAAAAGCTCTCCAATGTTCAGCTGCTGCTAGGCTTGCTACTTTGTCAAGTCAAGCCCTTGGGAGTGCTGCCCTTCCAACCCAAAACACTTCTGGCTCCTGTGTCAGCTGGAGGCAAGAGGCATGCCTGGGACCTTTGTGTTACAGCACAAGGTTCTCCAGCAGAAAGGAACAGAAGATCTCACATGCTGGGCCACAGCCTGAGCCGCAGATTTGCACTATTCCTATCAAACCCAACAGATAAAAACTTCCCACATACTCTCCAAACACAGGATTGAGCTGCTTTGGGATGTATCGCTCCTTTGTGTCCTTCTGCTCCTGCCCCACAGTCACCACCACGTAGGGGTCTGCCTTGCCATTGGGGTCTGCTGGAGACAGGTTCGTAGCCTGGAACAGACAGGAGGTTCTGCTGTGCATCCGCTGCACGAGGAACGCTGCGCAGACCCGAGAGCAGCCAAGCCCGCGGGTCAGGTCCCTGCACCAGTTGCCCCAGCAGTGAAACAGGCACTTGTTTCCACGCAAAGCCCCTGTCAAACAGGCCACCAGTGTCTCCAGCTGCCAGCCCACCAACTTGCCCACTGTCTTAAGGCAGATGAGAGGAGCTCAGAGACACCCGCCTGGATTTTTAGCACTTCCTGAAGCTACAAAGTGTGGAAGGCTCCCCTTGGACAAGGTGTAGGTGACTTCCACTGGGCTGGCAGAGCCTTCAAGTCAACATCAACTTTTCACAAGTGCCACTGCTTGTATTTACTGAGCAGAGAATGGCAGGCGATCCACAGGGAGGGACAGACCTCCAAGCACTACTGGCCCCACCACCAGAGACTTACCTTAACGATGTAAACTCTTACAAGAACCTTAATGGGTCTGTTCCTTGGAATGCCCTGGGAGACCTTGGGCTCCCTGCCAGCTTCCTCACTAGGGTAGACATAGAAGGAACCCTGCAGAAAAGACACTGCAAGTAACCACTAGGTACAAAAGAGAACATCTCAGATGGGACTGGAGCCACCAAGACCAGTTTCACCTGCCAAATGGAAAAGTCAGTACCATTGCCCCATGCAGACGTGCCCACGGGGACAGTCCCTCCCAAAGGCACTGTCATGTCCACACGGCCCAACCACTCCCTGTCTGCAAATCAGGCTGCAGGCTGTCAGACCACTGCTGATGCCAGAAGATCTGAGCATCTCCAGGCACTTTGGATTGCCAAAAGCAAGGGGCACCAAAGGTTTCCTAGGGACCTTCTTAAACCAGTTTCTGTCGTTGCTATTTCAGAGTCTTCAAGTGCTCCTGAGTGTGAGCACCATGCCTCTTTTAAGCAAGTCTTACTGATTTTAAAACCAGTTAAGCTCACTAATTTCTATCTGCATACTGAACACACCCAGAGGCCCCAAGCAGGATAAGAGCCCTTTACACTTCATGCTCCCTCCTTGCAAAAAATCTAGAGCTTAAAACTCTAAATCAGGGGCAAGGACTACAGTAGACAACTGCTTTAACAGGCACCAACAGTACCCCACCATGGCCTCCCATCACCACGCACACACACTTATGCACTCTCCAGGGCTCTGCTGGTGTCATCATGCTTGGAAATACAAGGTGTCCTGAGGATTTTCTTCCCCATGCAGCACAAATGTCATTCAAATGACACAGTACCTTGTACTTCCCCACAGAACGTTCATCCTTATTTCCATCTTCATCCTCATTTGCTTTGCCAAGATGAAGGGGGAAAATACACAGCCAGTCTTCAAAATTTCCAAACTCGTTTTCCAGCTCAGAGTTGTAGATCTGAAATACAGAGAAAGTAATTTTGAGCCTTTTCCTTCCATCTTAAAGGGGAGGAGAGTCAGAAAGCCCATCCTTGCCCTGCTTCAATCATCCCACCTGGTCCTACCTTACTCCTGCATTACTCAGTGCAGGGTGTTGTGGTTTTCCCTTACCCCCACGGGTCCATCCACAGATGTGCACACACTTCCCAGTCTCACTAGCTCTTTCAAAGCCCAGCAGCAATGGGTGCCCAGCTCATGCTGCAGGTTCTTCTCCCAGTCTAACCTCCACTGCAGGGAGGTGAGGAGGACACGGACAAAGGGATAAGGTGGAAAGAGGCCAGATCTGTCACCCCAGTAATTACCTGCAGGGTGGCGATGAGCTTCCTCTTGGGTCGAGCAGGTTCAACTTCAATTACTGCCTCGTCTTCTGCTTCTATGTCAATGGAGGATGCATTTAAATTCCCTCCATCTAGAAACAGCAATAGAAGAAAATGCTCTGATCTCTCCCATCATCTCAAGTGCTTGTCCATGAAATAACACCAGCAACAGCTTTCACTTCCACCCAGGGCTTTGACCTGTGTCAGGGTAAGTGGAGCTATCACTGTCTGGAACGGGTGTCCTTACAGCACCTCAGGTTTCCCAGCAAGGTGTAGCTGAATGCATGGGGGACAGCAATCAGCACAGACCTGCCTGCCTGCCTGCCTTTTAGGAAGGAAGAGGGCAGGGACCAAATGGAGGAAGGTGGCTGGATCAGCCCATAGGTGCTGTTGGGGAAGGTACAAACGAGATCTAACTCTCTGCTTTGGAGGGATGCTTATTTGATGGACTGCTGGTTTGGGTGGATGTCTAACGGAACCATCACTACCACTGTGGGCACATGGAGCTGTGCCTGGAAAGAGTATAGCTAGACCTTTCCCTGCAGCCCAAGAACAGAGAGGATTCCTCCTTGCCCCATTTCCCAAAGACTCCGGAGCACTAATGGCATGCAGGTACCCTCCAGCTCTCTCCTTACATAGGATTTCCATCATTTCTGTACTTACTGCCCCACCACCCCAGGTCATTGCTCAGTGAGTCACTGCTGAAACCTCCACAAACATGATGATGGTGGCATAACCATGCACCTAGAGCTGTAACACTGTTCTCAGATGATCTGGTGAATTCAGTACCTCAGGTGGGTATCCCACGTGCAGAGTGATGCCCAGCTCCTGGACGGTTTTGCCTTGCCACCATCCTCTCTCGCTATCCCACCTTTGCTTCCTGCTTTCACCCTGATAACCCCATGATCCTTACAGATGATTCTCCTGCAGCCTCAGGAAGACCCTTGCTTCAATGCAATTTGCCAGACTTTTCTGAGGAAAGTTTGGTGTTTTCAACTTGAAATAGCCTTTGTTAGCCCTTGCCAATGTCTCTCTGCTCCCTGTTGCATTGATTTTGCAGAATGTTGCAAAACCATTGTCTGCTTAGACCCCATTTCCACAAGCCCAGCACCCTCAGGGATGGTGTAAGCCCTGGCTCTCCCCACAGAAGAGCTGGGTATTGTTAGAGGACTCACCTGCGTCGTTCGGGTCATCATTCTCAGCATCTTCCTCATCACTGCGTGCCTGAAACACACACAAAGAGTCAGCCCACACCCCTGAGCAAAGGCTTCTCCAGCCAAGCACAGGACACTGTCAAAGTTTTCCTGCCCAGAGTCAGTAATACCCAGCCTGAGATCATTTAGCATTAGCATCATGTCAGGAGGGTATCCAGTGAGGGCCTTAATGATCTTTTCTTCTTCCCAGATCCTCCTGCTGGCTTTTCTGATTGGGATTTAAGGGACACAGGGCATGGAAGGAAATTTGCAGTAGACCTGCTCCCATAGTACATCCTGGGAAGAGAGCCAAGACTGAGAGGAAGCAGCGAGAAAGCCCCTGCCTCGCAACCAAAATCAGCAATGCCACGTTTTCAGGAGTGCCTCCCGAAAGCCCAGCCACATTCTCAAAAGCCTTTGGGCACCCAGCCTTAGGGATGTTTCAACACCTACTGCCTGCTGAAATCAGTTCAGCTGCTGGATGCTTGATACCCAGCCACCTTACATGTGCTTGGCACACAAAAGCCCACACCTTCCATGCCAGGAGGGCTCCTGTTGAAAACATCTTCCTCAAGGCAGTGCAGCCACTTTTCTCCTCTGATGGCAGCTTACCTGGTTATACAGCTCCTTCAAGGACTCATAGTACTTGGACCACCAATCCAGTTCTTCTAGCTCTGGCTTTTCCTCTTCATATTCATTCTCCTTCTTGACAAGCCTATTGATGGGAATTTTCTTCAAAGGAGCCTTAAAAGAACAGAGAAAAGGTTTCAAAGAGAGGAAACAACCACCTGGGACACCCAAGCACCCTACCCTAGTGCCCTGGGAGTCCCTGGCAGAGGCTGAGCTGCCAGGCAGAGCACAGGAGGTGTAAAGCCCCAGGTTTGTGCTTTGCTACAACACAAGGCGAGGCAGCTCTCGGCACTGCGCCAGGTCCCAGGCATGCAGCTCTGCCAACGAGCAGGCTGGAGAGAGGAGGGGCTGGGTCCAGAGAAAAAACTGGCTGCTGAAACCTAACTCCGAGCTTCTGAACTTTCATTTTAATTTGTAACCAGCAGAGGCTTTCCAAATTTCCAGCTTTGCTGTGTACCACATCACTCACCTTCACAAGACTCAGGGGGTGAGCGCTGGGACCTGAGCCACCGGCTGCCTGGGCAGTGCTCAGCACAGGCGGAGGGGGAAGACGCTGGGACGAGACTCGCCGAGCTGAGATCAGGAGAAAGAGCTTCATGTTTCCATGCATTCATCTCTGCTCACTGCTTCCTACTTTTTGGCCAGTTGTTAGTCCACAGAAAAATCTTCCCTGTTACCCCAGTACAGTGTGATCCCTTTTAAAACTTTTGATAGCAGATCCTGCAAAATTATTACTGGAAATCCACGTACAGGGCTGAGGCTAGCCACCATCATCAAGATGCTTGTTGCTGACTCCCAGGAATTCTGATTAATGAGGTGCACCTTCCCCACTCAGAAATGACCACAGGTCCTTCAGTCCTTTGCCTCTTCCCCTTCATACTGTATTTATTTACACGCTTCCAGATCAGGAGCTCTGACTGTTGCTCTCATGAAGCTATTTGGTGAATCCTCTACCTAACGAAGAGACCTTAACCCAAGGATGCGAGAGAAGCTTAAACCTCTCAGTCCTTGCTCCTAGTGGACCAGCTCCCTAAAGCGTGACAGACAGCTCTACAGCCCAGCTATGCAGAGGGGTGAAATAGGTGAACACAACAGTCCTTCCCAGGATAAACATCTCTGATTCTAGACCCAAGCTCTCCACAGGGATACACTGCTGTCTAGTATCTACCCCCAGCTGAATGTGCTGCTGGACTATGTCATCTTCCTGAGCCATTCGCCCTCCTCTACCTTTTACAAATGTAAGGCAAACAGTGCCCAGGGAAGAGACCCCAAAGAGGTGCCACATCCAGAGATGAAGAGTCGGGCTGGTGTGGAAGGGAGTTAAGCTAACCTTGGAGAGAACAGCCTGTAAATTGGTTTTTGCAGTGCCCAAAGAGGGATGCCAGCCCTCACACAGCATTCCATCACTTGGCTGCTGCTGCTTCTCAAACACCAGTCTGGAGCTGAGCGCTACAGACCAGGCTCACAACCTGCCTCCAACCCTAACCTGCCCTACACTGTGCTTTTGCTGGGCATCTTATGGCTCTTGGGAGAGGACTTTGCTGCCTAGTAGAAGGGAGCAGAAGGGCCAGGGATCTCTGCCACTGGCAGAACCTGCCTGCTGCCTCCATGGCAACTGTGCCAAGCAGCTCACCTTTAGGCACATCTTCTGGTTCCTCCTTCAGCTCTCTGGGAGAGAACTTCATCACGTCAGACACAATGTGGGTCCCCACCAGCACCATGTGCCCAAATGCCCGCTTTTCCACCACGAAGATGCTGAGGGGAGGGTGCAGGTACACCTGCTCTGGGAGCTCCTGCAGAAGAACCACACACAGCATTCACAGGAGCAAGGGAAATACTCCTGGCAGCTCCACCGCAAACAGAGAGGTCTGATGGCACCTTGCAGCTCTGCCCAAAACCCAAAGCCGTGCAGTGACAGGCGATGGCTGAGATTGCTCTTGGTGGGCAATTTCACAAAGGCTTTGATCTGCAGCTGAACCACGTGGCCATGGGAGAGAAAACCCCTGGAAGCAGCTCCCCTCCTGTTATCTTGATGCATGCAGACAGGCACTGCAGGGGTGCAGGATGGCCACAGTGCACCCTGGCATGGCAGGACCCCCCTCCCCACTCACCACATCCATGTATTTGACCAGCTCAGTAAAGTTGGGGTTCTCTTTGTAGGCCACAATCACCTCCGACTCCACCTTCTTGCCAGCACACTCAATGATCACCTGGGGCTGATCCACCTCAAACAAGTTCACTCGCTTCAGGTCCCGCAAGCCCCAGAACAGGATCTGAAGCACAACGTGAAGCCGCCGGTCTGCTCGGTACGTGCCAGGCGTGGCACAGACACGCGGCCCGCAGCCCTGCCCGGCGCTGCCCCCCCTGCCACCCCCCAGGACACAGGAGCTGCGAGAGGCACGAGGCCCCTCTCCCGACCTGGCCACCCACCGGCTCCGGCTGTCAGCTGCTGACACAGCTGCTGACACAGCTTCTCCCTCACATGAGGCGCCTCCATTTCAGGCTTCTGCTCAGGCCTCAGAGGCGTTTGAGGGCCAAACCCGAGTCCCTCCCCAGCCCCGTGCTCTGCACAGACCAGCAGGGTGTCCCCGTGGGGACCCAGCCCAGCAGCCCCCGCGCACCTCTACGCGAAACTCCTTCAGCACGGGGCGGACGCCCTCGGGGATGATGAACCGCCCAGCGCGAGGGTCTCCCAGGAACTCGGGCTCCTTGGGCTCCACGTCCTTGGGCACCGATGGCTGAACAGGAGGAGTCAGGGCACACCAAGGGAAAAATGCCATTTCTATTTCATGCCCTCCCCTCTTGATCTGTGCTCACAGGCTCTGTCCCTGCAGCCTCCCTTCAGATGACAGCCAGATGTGGCTCTCAACAGAGGATCCTCTGGTGGGCCCCATGCAACCAGCCCCTCACCCACAGCTCTCCCCAGAGAGCTGGCAACCACCTGCAGCTTCCTACAAGCCAGTTACCTCCAAATAGCCACTGTAATCCAGCTCGATCAGCTCAAAAGCAGCGATGAGCTCTCCTGCCGCCTTAGTGCCTTTGTAGAAGTCGAAGAACTGCAGGGCAGGCTTGGTGTAGGGCTCATCGACCAGTTTCACCTGTGGGGCAGCAAAGGCCTGGCCCAGGAACTCCGGGGAGCCCTGCAGGAAAGGGGGGAACAGGTCAAAGCATCACTGTTATCTCACCACCTCAGAGAAAAGACCACCACTAATTCCAGCCAACTGGGACAGCACAAAACCTTTGCCATCCTCTGCTTTGGTTTCCTCTGCTCCATCCAGCATTAGGAGCACATGAGACACGTCTGCAGCAGCTCCTCTTAGCTCCCTTACCCCCCGCAGAACTGGGCAAACAGCCTGGGATGATGCATCAGAAGACACCAAAGCAAGTTGCTCAGCATCTCCTCCAGTCCGGGTGTGAATGTCTCCAAGGACAGAGATCTCACAACCTCTCTGAGCTCCAGGCCCACCATCTGAACTCCCTTTGGGTGAAAATTGCTTCTCAAGTTGGATTTTTTTTTTTCTTGTTTCTACTTGTGTCCATTGCCTGTCGTCCTGCCCTTGGGTACCCCAAGAGAAGTCTGACTCCACCCTTTCTACCTTCTCCCATCGAGCAGCTGCAGGCAGCAGTAAGATGCTTGCTGGCATCCAACGGGAGACACCCTCCTCGAGGGGGGAAGAGAGTCTTCACACGAGAGGTTGTGAGGCTGATAACAGGGATTTAAACTGAATTTGAAGGGGGAGGGGGATGTAACCAGGCTTGCTAGAGAGGGCCCTGGGTGTTGTAGCCCAGCGCTTGTGGGCAGCATGCTGGCAATTTTGAGAACCAGAAGGTCTCCAGCCCCAAAGGGCAGAAACTGTGTGCTCGACTCCCTGCCCGAAATGCTCGTACAGCAGTGCACATGGCACGGGGAGTGAGCAGGAGGAACTGGGGATCTGCATGCAGTTGCAGGGCCATGATCTCACTGCAGTTACTGAGACGTGGTGGGGTGGCCACAGGACTGGAACGTTGTCATGGACAGCTACGTACTTTTTAGGAAAGACAGAGCAGCAAGGTGAGGTGGTGGAATCTTGATGTGCAAGAGCAACTGGAACGTATCGAACTCTGCCCAAGGCAGGGATGAAGAACTTGTTGAAAGCTTAAGGGTGAGAATTAAGGGTCACACAAATATAGGCACTGTTGTGGGTGTCTACTACAGACCACCAAACCACGGAGAGGATATCAGTGAGGCCTTCTACAGACAGCTGGAAGTAGCCTGAAGTTCACATGCCCTGGTGATCATGGGTGACTGATGTTTGTTGGAAAGGCCTCACAGGGAGGCAAACTCAGTCTCGAAGGCTCTTGCAGTGCATCATCAATAACTTTCTGACACAAGTGGTTGGAGAGCCAACGAGGGGAGGTGTGCTGCTGGACCTTGTATTAATGAACAAAGAATGTCTGGTCAGGGACGTGAGCGTTGGGGGCAGCCTTGGTGGTAGTGATCATGACATGGTAGAGTTTAGTATCATGAGGAAGAAGCAGGGCAATAACTAAGATTGGAATCCTGGACTTCAGGAAGCTTTGACCAAGACCTATTCGGAGGAATCCCTTGGGCTAAGACTCTAGAAGGTAGGGGGACCCAAGAGAGCTGGTTGATATTCAAACATCTCTTCAAGCTCAAGACAGGTGCATTCCTTTGAGTAAAAAATCAAGTAGAGGATGCAGGAGACCTGCATGGGTGAGCAAGGAGCTGCTGGAAAAACTCTTGTGGAAAAAAGAAGTTCACAGTGTGTGGAAAAAGGGACCGGTCACTTGGGAGAACTGTAGGAATGTTGTCAGGGTACGTAGGGGTGCAACAAGGAATTTAATACAACAGAGAGGCCCCAGGAGAAGAGTGTGACTTTAACGTACTAATGAAGAAAGAAAAGGGAGGAATGCAGAGGGATGGAAGATGACACCTGGGGCACAGGGGGAAGGAACAGCCCTAAGAGCTACATCTTCTCCCTCTCACTATGAGCCCTCTGCAACACAACTGTGCCAAGGAAGCAGGGCAGGCAGCTGGGAGAGGTGCAGTGCTTCTCCAGAGAGAGATTCCAGATCCACCGAGCACTCATCAGGCCCTGGTTCAGGGCACCTCTGAACCATCTGCATGCTGCAGCCAGCAGCTTCACCCCAGCTCATAGCAGAAGTCCGCAGAAAGTCTCAGCCTCAGCCACAGTCCCCAGGACTCACCACCACGAGTGGACCACGATGAAGCTGAGTCATGGAAATCCAACAGAGATGTGCCTGCTTACAGCACCCACACAGAGCTCCTGTGCCTTCCCTGCCCTGGAGACGACAGCAGCAGGGCAGCCATGCCATACTTACAAATTTATTGTGGCTGAAAAGGTTGATTATAATCATGGGGGTCTCTGTTTTCAACTCTTCTTTTTTTCCATCAATAATGAGCTGGTCAAACAGAAGGAGCTCATTCCACATGGGGCTCAGTGTCTCCTCCAGCATCTGTAGATAGAGACAGGAGGCCTCAGCGTACCACAGCCAGTGGAAACAAACCACATGCACTCTGTAGAGAACGTGAGGAAACCTTTCCCATCAGCCACACAGTATGGAGCCTGGCAGGAAGGGAGATGGTAAAAGCACGAAATCAGCACTTGGGGACAACCAGCCTGTGCCAGTCAACCTTTGAGACAGTGATGTATGCTTTGCCCCGTGTTCCCTGAACAGTCACCCTGCCCAGGGCACACAGATACCTCATGCCTGCAGTTGCAAAATTCCCAGGAGGGCTGCCATATCACTGGCTTTCAACATGTCACTGAGGACATGATGATTCTTCTCTCCCCAAGTTGCCAAGAAAGCAGAGACAAGAGTTTAAGTGGTCTCACCCTGGTGGTCTGGCAGTGAGTTGAAAACACCACTCTCACAAATGGATTTGAAAGGCCATTGTCATCTGCAGGGAGGATCCCTCGAGCCTGATACAGATGGGCTCGGAGCTGGAAATAGCTGAAATCTGGTTAAAAAAAAAAAAAAAAAAAAGAAAGAGATCCTGGTTCCACACTCCAGACCTGTGTGAGGCCAAAAAACACATGAAAAAGAGGGTCAGCCAGGTAGGAGCTGGCATATCCTGCAAGGAATGGGTACCACTCCGAGGAGCATTCACTGTGGTTCTCAGAAGGCCAGAACATCTGAAAAGGTTTGGCCAAGAAAGAAAAGCTCAGTGGGCTCCTCAGACACCTCTGGGAAGGACAAGACAGGTAAAATGTGCAGTGATCTGCTGTGGGGGAGCATCTCCAGGCTGCAGACTTCATGCCCAGTGCCAGTCTGGCAGTACATTCAGTGCCTAGGAAACACCCGTCCTGCCTGCTGCTCCAGCTGGGAGCATGGAAACGTGTCCTCAGGAAAGCAAACTGAACCTGACTGTCCCAATTATTCCTTGGAGATGACCTGGAGATGATAGATCAGGTCCTACTCCTCAGATATGGACCCTGGGGCTGGACCTCTCACCTCCCTGCTTTCCTGCTCCCAGTTAAGCCATGAAAAAGTGATACTCACCATCCCTGCTGAGGTGGCTGGGAAGACTATACTCTGAGAGCTGGGCTATCTCCTGCCCGCTCTCAGAAAGGTACTTGAACTCCTCAGGCAGCTCTGCCAAACAGTTCTTCGCATATTTGATTATCCCAAGCCACATGTAGATTTCCAGTTTGGCGAAGATCTCACCGGTGTGAAATCCAGGGACCTGAAAGCACAGGAGGTTTAGCAGGTTTCCCATCTTGGCCATGCCCCTTCAGACCAAGCTGATCACCATTGGCCAGTGACCACCACCAGTGGCAGAGCAAGCGAGCCCAGGTGGACAAGAGGCCAACAGCACCCTGGCCTGCATCAGGAATGGTGTGGCCAGCAGGACTAGAGATGTGGTTGTCCCTCTGTACACCTCAAGTACTGGGTTCAGTTTTGGGCACCATAGTATAAGAAGGACATCGAGGAGCTGGAGCGGGTCCAGAGAAGGGCGGTGAAGATGGTGAGGGGACTGGGGAACATGTCTGATGAGGAGTGGCTGAGGGAACTGGGATTGTTTAGCCTAAAGAAAAGGAGGCTGAGGGGAGACCTTATCTCTCTACAACTGCCTGAAAGGAGGTTGTAGAGAGGTGGGCGTTGGTCTCTTCTCACAAGTCACAACTGACAGGACAAGAGGAAATGGCACCAAGTTGCACCAGGGGAGGTTTAGGTTGGACATCAGGAAAAACTTCTCTACAGAAAGGGTTATCAAAGACTGGAACAGGCTGCCCAGGGAGGTGGTTGAATCACCATCCCTGGATGTATTTAAAAGCTGTCTAGATACAGTCCTCTAGATATGGTATAGAAGTGGCCCTGGCAGAGTTAGATAATGGTTGCACTTGATCATCTTAAAGGTCCTTTCCAACCGCAGTGACCCTGTGAACACACTGGCAGAGACCAAAGGTAGCTAAAGGTAGTGGTGGAGCAAGAGCTGTGTGTGTTTCTTGTGAACTCCAGGATTTCAGGAAGGAGAGCTGGAAGCAGAGGGAGAAGGAGCATGAAGCAAGCAAGAGCAGAGTTTCAGTAAAAACTCTACCTTCATAAAGACAGTCTGGATCTTGGCACAGTCCTTGCCTTTCTCCTCTTCAACTACTGAGTAGAGGATGTTCTGTGCAGGAACTCTTGCGTACGCCACACGCCTGTTGTTGCTGAGCATCCAGATGAGCACGTCAGGGAGGGTGCACTGGGGCTGGAGGGAGGAAAGAGAGGAACGTCACAGCAGAGGGGCAGCACATACCTTGTCCTCCCTCCACTGACATGGTGAAAGCTTCATCTCACAGGATGGACTGCTGGCTGCACAGTGATTTGGACATCCAGAGGCAAATCACACACAGAATCAGAGTGTTAGGGGTTGGAAGGGACCTCTGAAGATCATCAAGTCCAACCCCCTGTCAGAGCAGGACAGAACTAGAGCAGATCTCTCAGAAATGCATCCAGACAGGTCTTGAAAGTCTCCAGAGGAGACTCCACAGCCTCTCTGGGGAGTGTGTTCCAGTGCTCTGTAACCCTTACAGTAAAGAAGTTCTTCCTCATGTTGAGGTGGAACTTCCTGTACTCAAGCTTGAATCCATCGCCCCTCACAGAATCACAGAATAACTGTGGTTGGAAAGGACCTCCTATATCACTGAGTCCAACCACACCTTGTCCTATCACAGGGCATGAGTGAAAAGAGGTTGTCCCTGCCTTCTTGACACCCATCCCGCATGTATCTGCAGACATTAATGAAGGGACTCATGCTGGGGACATACTGCAGTACGGCTCTGCAGGTGTCATGGTTTAACCCCAGGCATCAACTAAGCCCCCCACAGCCGCTTGCTTGCTCCCCGCAGTGGGATGCCTCCCGAGATACATTCCATGAGATGTGGTCATTTCCAGCAGCTGGAAGTTGTGATTTTACACAGCAAGGAAGGACAGCAGAGGAAAAGCCCCAACCCAGGCTAGTGAGAGCCCAGACAGCCATCCCAGAGCACCCTCTCCTTGCCAATGCCCTCTCCTGCTCAGGAATGGGACACTCCAGGAGGAAATGTACCTCTTTAGCCATGAAGCGGAGCTTCTCCAGGACCTTCCTCGTCTCCTTCACCTTCTCCTTGACATTGGCCCGAGTCAGTCGCTGGCGCAGGCGGAGCCCCTGCTTTGCAGACAGGATCTGAAGAGAGAGCAGAGCCACCGTCACGCGCCTGGCCAGGACCCGGGCAGGCCACGCCAGCCACCCTCCCAGGGGCTCTGCAGGGGGGGACCTGTGCGCTGAGCGCATCCGTCCTGCCCCATCACACCCTGATGCCCACCGCAGCCTGCTCTCCGGCTGCCGAGAGCAAACCTCCGTGAGCCTGGCACGAGCTGTTTAGCGAAGGGTGCCAAGAACCGCAGACTCCAGTAACTCAGCAGCTCTGCCAATACCAGTAACAGATACTGGTACTTGCTTTTTGCATCATTTAGGGCAGCAGAAGGATTTATAAGGCACAAACGGTTCAGAAGCTGGTGGGCTAAGGCTTCAAACAGTGCCAGGGGGAGGTTTTGCACAGGGAGCAACTTGGGGGCACAGAAGTATTGGAATACAAAGATGTAGGAAGCTGGAAGATGGGGCTGGGTTTTCCCGTCCATCAACGGAGAGTGTACACATCAGAGGAGAGACTTTATGCTGAACCAAAACTTACAATGAAATGCAGAAGGAGCTGGGGCACAGACATACTTAAATTTTATTTCCTGCTGCTGTCTCTGCATTTTGGTCAGCCTTTCAAAGCTTTGGAGTCTGCTGGGGACTACGGGTACAGCCACGCTCTGCTGCACTGTGGTGGAGGGCATGTGTTCTCATTCAGCAGGCTGGCCTTGTCTGCAGGATGGTGAGTGCCCAGAGGTGTCACTCTTTGGGAACAGGCAGGTGGATGGCTGTCTACCTGCTGGGTGGGTGCCCAGCCCATGCACTGGGTTTCCAGGGGCAGTGGGTCTCAGTGAGCTGCCACAAAAGCACCCGCAGGAACAGCCTGCGCCGAACGGCCTCCAGCAGCCTACGGACAGCCACCTGCATCTGCTCAGCCACACGTGCCTCACAGGGCAGGGAGGGTGGCATCGGGGCACAGCATCTCCACCTGCATCTGCTCAGCCACACCTGCCTCACAGGGCAGGGAGGGTGGCATCGGGGCACAGCATCTCCACCTGCATCTGCTCAGCCACACCTGCCTCACAGGGGAGGATGGCATCGGGGCACAGCATCTGCATAACACTCAGGCAGCCGTGGGCAGTCTGTTCCCTGTGCTGGAAGCTGCATGGCTTTGAGCAGAAGTGGGAGCTGCTGCAGTAAAAGCCTATCACTGATACCGTGAGTCTTGGCTCCCAGCTTCAACTCTAGCTGGTCCTCCAGCAGCACCCCTCAGCTGGGGACTGCATGGGCTCCCCCACCATCACCAAGCCCCACATCTTACAATGCTACGCATCAGGTATTTCGTCCGACATCTGTCGAGGTTGTTTGGATGTGACATTGTTTTTCTCTCTGCACTGAGTGAATATTGCCTGCAACGAGAAAAGCAGCACAGGCTCTGCACCCTCTGCACATCTCACAGAGCAAGGGGAGAAGCTCCAAACCCCTGGTACTAATAGAGATGCACCAGAAACCCCCCTCCATGCAACGCCCTTTCTTCTGCAAGTTTTTTGCTTTGGAAGGTACACTGTGGATTGCTCAGCACCCAAGGCTCCCTCTCTACTATTGCCATCACAAGGCTGGGGACTGAAGAATGTATCGGCCCTACCAGGCAGCTGCAAGGATTGAAACACCAGCCTGTTGTCCGTGTGATTTCAGAGAGTGAAGGAAATGTCCTAACATTTAGAAAACACCCAGGAGTCCAGGAACATCGAGACTGCAGCCTGTCACCCCCGTGCTTCCCAGGACCATGGTCTCCTCTCCAAGCTTGAAGAGCTACAGGGTCCTTTCCCCATGATGTCATGGTCTCCTTCCACTCATCTACCTCAAGAGGATGAGAGAGTAGGAGGCACCCAGCCCAGGCAGAATGTGATACAATCTCCTAACCTGAAAACAGGAAACCTTGGGAAATGAGGGACATGCTAACCTGCATCCAGCTACAAATTCCTCCAGCACCTCTCGGAGCCGCTCTTCTGCTTTAGCCTTTGGCCTTCTCAGGAGTTTCTCCACATCATCCAGCCCTTGCTCCTGTGGAGAAAGCACAGTGTTTAGGGAGCATTGTGAGGGTGCATTTGCCAGAAATGGCTTGTACCCTTCTGCAGAGCTGGGGATCATGAGAGTGCTGCTGGTCAGCGCTGTACTGCCAGGGACTCTCTGGAGCCTGGGGATAACCTTAACACTGGTTGTTGCAACACCTTGGGTCTCACTCCTTGAGCAGCCACGGAAACACACTGGCAAGCTCTGCTTTTCGATTTCTAAGCCCAAAAGGGAAAGACAAGGCCCTGGGAAGAGACTGCACCCAGCTGATGACAGCCTAAGGCTGAGAGTCCGCTTGCAGCAACATCTCCCCAGTGAACACGCAGCTCGGGACTGGGAGCAGAGGAGCTTTTTGTCACAGACGCGTCCCTCACAGCTCCAGGAGCCTCCAGCAGGCTGGGGCACAGGACAGGCACTCACTGTCCTGCCCCACATGGACCCAGCTCTGTGAGAAGCACAGACTGGCAGAAGGGGTGAGAAAGTTTAAGGCAAACATCTCGCAGAGATGCAGCACAGCACGTGCCAGAAGGGGAGCACTCCAGGAAGGACTGAACACACTACCAGGCGCTCCGCCAGCTTGACAATCCAGTTGGAAACGCAGAGTCTCCAGGTGTGATCCTCCCAGCAGCTCCACACGTGCACGCAGGGTTTCTCATGCCTCATGGGCAGGCAGCTGTATGACCTGAGAACAGCGGGCACAGAAAGCACACGTCATGTCACAACACAGAGCGTGCACACCCAGCACTGCAGCAGGCAGGCTGAGCTCTGTGCTTGCAGAGAACTGCCTGTTTTCGGCCCTGCACCACAGCCACGGATGCAAGCGGCTGGGTCTGCCCCTTGCTGTCCCAAACTGGTCCACAGGGTTTCTAACAGAGAAGCAGCACGTGCCCAGATGAGCGAGGCTGATGAGGGCATGGGAGGCTGCCAAGATTTCTTGCTGCGATGGGAATGAGTAGTAGAATCAGAACCAGAATCATTTCATTTGGGAAAGACTTCTAAGATTGAATCCATCGACTCCAACTGTTAACCCAGCACTGCCAAGTCCACCACTACCCCAAGTCCCTAGGTGTAATAGCTACCCTTCTTTTAAACACCTCCAGGGATGGTGACTCCACCACTGCCCTGGGCAGCCTGTTCCAGTGCTTGACAACCCTTTCAGTGAAGAAAGTTTTCCTCATGTCCACTCTGAACCTCCCCTGACATAACTTGTGGCCATTTCCTCTTGTCCTATCACTTGTTACTTGGGAGAAGAGACCAATCCCCAGGCAGTAGTAGCAGGCACAGGGCTCACAACACAAACACCAAGACATTGCAGGGTCTGTAGGACAAATCAGGCAGCGTTCCCAGGACAAACATCAGAAGAGCTTGTATATGTGTCTCGCCTGCTCAACATAGAATGTTGGAGGAGTATTCCAGCACATCCTCTTCTTCCTCGCTGAATTCAAGCCCTTAGGATGATGCTTGCTAACCAGAAAAGGGATTGCTGTTATTGGTGAATCAGTTTCCCTTGGCCCCTTGCACAAATGAAGCAGACACCATAGGTTCTGTAGGGCTAATGGGCAATGGCAGCCAGCTAGGCTGTGGCAAGCTGCAGGGTTGCAAAGGGGAGAAACACCCGCACAGCACTTGCATTGCTGAGCAGACCTCTAATAACATCGGGAATAACCAACCTGGGAAGCTGGGGCAGGACAAGGGCAGGTGGGAAAGCAGGATGTAGAACAGTCACCTGTCATACTCCATGGGCTCTGCTCTCTGGCTCTTCGTCACCGACTTGTTCAGTGCTGCGGAAGTCGGGGCCAGGACTTCAACATCCAGCTCTCCATCTGAGCCAGGGTCTAGCAAAGGCTGCTTTTCTTCTTTCATTTCTCCCTTTTCCATTTTGCTTCTTACTTTGGTCACAACCTCGTCAGCTTTGCCATAGTTTCCTTAAGCATGAAACAGTTAAGAGGTAAGTGGGATCACCATTAAACAAGCTTGCTAGCGTGCAAAATCAGAGTGCAATCCTCCTGCCAAGGGAAGCACGTGGGCACGCACTGCTTTTGGAACCAGCAGGTCAGTACCACTCAAGAACCAGGGCATGAGTGAGCAAGCAGGAGTTCTGAAAAGGATTCTGGGCCATTACAAGGAAGTCCTTGTGTATGCCTTCAAGTTCCACCAGCTCCACCAAGTGCCCGCTAACTGCCATCTACACCCCTACCCTGGGGTCAGTGCAGTCACTAAGGAAGAATTCTCAGCACCAAACATCAACTCATCCGGATTGGTGGGTGGGGGCTTGGCCCTGCTCTCTTACCATTGCTTCCACAACACCCACTGTCACAGCCCCTCAGAGCCACACGGTCAACCCCAGTATCCCAGCTTCCCCTCCTTCACTTTTCTTTTGTGCTCCCAAACTCTTCTACCTCTTCTTACCCTGCTTCCCAGGAGAGCTTCAGCCAATCTCCTCCACAAACGGGCAATTCATACAAATACTTTAAATCTCCAGCCCCACAGGAGAGCATCCAGACTTTGAAGATAATTAAAGCACTGTGCACACTCCCTGGCCTCATCCCCCAGCCTTCCTGAGGTCCTGTTTCAGAGGCCTGAGCAGTGCAAGGGACAGCATCTCAGGACTGCAGTGCTCACTTGGGCTGTCAGAAGGGGATCTGCACTGTTCCCATGGTTTCTGGCCATGGAGCCCTGGGGAATACCCACCTATAGAGACTTCAAAGCTGACAGGCTTGGAGGTGAGAGAGGAGTCCATCATAGTGGCTTCAAAGAAGGCAGCAAAGAGGAGGAATTCCTCCTTCTTCCCCAGCGCGCTCTGAGCAAGGAGACAGAAATCAGCCGGAGAGCCTCGTGTGCCAGAACGCTGTTCTCAGCAGAATTCCAGAGCACCAGGGCACGGCTGGTGCCTGCTGGCCCTTCCAGTGGACACCAGTGGGATGCTGCTGAGGTCACCAGCACTGGGCTGCCAGTGATGGGACCGGTTTCCTTGGAAGTCCCTGGGGGTTGGTGCAGAGCCATGGCTTTGGCTGATGCTTGTGTGAAGCCACTGAGCAGGTTTGTAGGCTAAGGGCTGGCTACTGTCCCAACACAGCTGCATCTTGCCTGCTTTTCCCTGGCTTCAGGGAAGAAGCAGCACAAGCTCAAAGGCAGCTGTGCCCTGGGAATAACAGCCATGTGAGAGTCTCCCCACACCAGGAGGGCCGTGCATTTGGGGATGCTCCAACCTTACTGTGGGAGTAAACTTTGGGGCTGCAGGTGTGGCCTTGGACCTTGCAGAGGCTCAGAGAGCCCTGGATGGCTCAGCAATGGGCAGGTTGGGTTGGCTTTGGCACTGTCACACCAAGCAAGTGGCCACTGGTTGATGTGACCACTGCCTCTGCCCCGTGAGGTCTGTGTGTGCCACAGGTTGGTGTGGGTCAGCCAGGACAGCACGGCAGGACTCACCTCAGGGAGGGGATGAAGCTCTTCCACCTCCACAGTGACCTCCTCAGGCTGCTGGGCCTCCTGAGAGTCTCCAGCTTCCTCTTCTCCCTGCAGCTGGCTCAGTTCTTTGGCTTTCTCCTTGGATTTCTTACTTTTCTTCTTCAGCTTCAGTTTGCTTAGGGCACCTTTCATCTTGTCCCCAAGCTTCCTCTCTGCCACGCTGGGGCTGCTGAAGATCTCCACTGTGATGGCCATGAGGATGCGCCCACGGTAGAAGATCCCCTCACCCATGCCCTTGTTGAGGTCCTTGTAGATGTCCCGCAGAGCTGAGTTCTGGGGTGAGCCATAGAGATTCACCCAGGCTGGGCCAAACGTGGGGTTAAAGCCTGCAGCAACAGGGACAGGGTCTAATTACACCACAGGGTGCTGCTGCAGACTGCTGCAGAGAGAGCTTCCCTGAGAAGACAACCCAGGATACAGGGGTGTGAGCAACCACTCCTGCTTCCCATCTCCAGAAACCCACCACCAAGCAGAGAGTGCATGGCATGGGGCTGCCCGGGATGCCCTGACCTGGGGGCAGCCCAGCCAGGCCTCACCATTCCTGCCAGGGTCTGAGATCTGCTGCAGGTCAATGTAGTGTGTAGCGATGGCCACATCACCAACATTGGCATCATCCAGCACCTGGACTTTTATCTTCCTGGCCAGCGGCGGGAACATCTCGATGAAGCTGATCTGCTCATTCCACTCGGGCTCTGTGGTGTTGGTCTCCACTGATGTTTCCCCCTGGGACGGAGAAAGTGTGAAAGCCACGCGGTGCCAGCCTACTGCCAGAGCAAGGGACGACCCAGAGCCTCTCCGGTAATGGCACGTCCTCCTGTCGGGACAGGCAGGCTCTGGAGGTGGCAGTGTCCCTGCTCCTGCTCCTGTCACAGAATCACAGAGTTACTGAGGCTGGAAAAGATCTGAGCTCATCAAGCCCAGCCTATGACCACCACATCAGCCAGACCATGGCACTCAGTGCCACATCCAGCCTTTCTTTAAACACATCCAGGGACGGTGACTCCACCACCTCCCTGGGCAGTCTGTATAGCTGTCCCACCAACTTCTCTGACCTCTATCAAGGGAGGCTGTCCCAAGGCCCTGTCCATGCCCTGCATGGTCAAGGGAAACGCTGGAAGCAAGCAGGCAGAACCACCAGACCCAGAGGTGCTGCAAGGGTCCCTGCAGTCCCAGGCTGTCCACGGACTGATTCTTATCTTAATGGACATCACAAGACCAGAAACCTTGCACCTTCTTGGGTGCAGGAAAAGGGCCATTAGCTCAGTAAACTCTCTTGAGGGTGTCAGGCTGATCTACTCCAGGATTTATTTGACCCTCTCCCTATGTTTAGGGATAGGAAATCTCTGCCCGTGCAGCCAGCAGGTCACCCAGTGGCTGTGCTCAGGGCTGGGGCTGTCCTCCACACAGCTCTCTGCAGAGACAAAACGCCCAGAGAAGCCTTCTCCTCCAGACACTGCCCATCCATGGCCACGTGGCCCAGGCCGCTGACAAGGACAGCAGTGCTTGGGCTCTCCCAGCCTGTCTCTGGTGGGACTGCTGCGTCCCGTGCAGGCTCCTGGCAGCATCAGCCCAACACATGCTGCCACACATCAAGGGCAGGGTCAGCCCGGCCCCATGCAGACCCCTCCGCAGACTCACCTGCTGCCCACAGAATGAGACCTGCACGTATGGGTCAATAAAGACTTTCGTCTCCCCTATGATCTTGGAGAAACCGCCCATGATGCCCGCGCTCATGCTGGGCAGGCCCTCGGCGCGATACAGCTTGATGCAGACCCTCGCCCAGGGTCTCTCTGCAGGGACTCTCTTAGGCAGCAGGAGGTTCCTGAAAGACAAATTCATGTTCTGGCTCTCTCCTGGAGCCCGGGAAACAATGATGCTCAGAAGCACCTTGAGTGGCAGAAGGTTTGGATCTTGCCCCACCACAGGTCTCTTTCTCTGCCAGAAGAGGGGAAAATTGGGCAAAGAAAGGCAGTGTGAAGAAAGACATGGCTGTTTTCCCCAGGGCCGTGCAAGATCACAGTGCATCTACCTTTCAATGTCGTCATCCCGGCTGCTGGAGGAGGTGGGAAGAGAGGCCATAACATCCCCACGGGCGGTGACGGAGATGTTGCACTTCACAAAGCCTTTCACGCCTGCCCGGGTGTCCGTGGGGTCACTGATAACAGCCCACTTATGGAAAAACCTGTGATCTGAGAGAGGAGTTCCCTGTGCAGAGCCCAGGTTACCACTTCCCATCCTATCTCTGCACAAAGATCACTCTGACCCTGCCTCTAAAGGTACAGGAAGCGTCACCAGGGCTTGGCCAGCCAGGAGAAGCAAGTGCTGGTCCTCATATGAACTAAGGGCTTTAGAGACAGGGCCCTCCCCAGACCCAGCAGAGCACGGAGGAGAGATCAGTTCCAGAGCAGGTAGGCAGGGCTGTGGGTCATACCTGGCTGGCTGTACACCGTCACAATGTCCATCTTGAATGTTCCTATGCACGTTCCCAGGAATGGTATCTTCTTTGAGTGAAAAACCTGCAGATGGTACAAATCCCCACAGCACCAGGAGATGTGTGTGGCCCGGTGACACATCCAGGCATTGGTGAGGAGGACAGGACAGCTAAGAGGTGCCCATCCCAACACACTGCCCAGACAGCAGGTGCAAGCTCCTCATGCACACTGACCCATCCAGGTCAGCGCTGGGACAAACCCATTCCTGCCCAACCATTCCCACAAAACCTGCCAACCCACAGCCCTCAGTCAAACCCAGGCCAAGGCAAATTCACGTGCAACCAGTTCAGCTTCTTCTGCCAGCCCCAGGTAAGCCAAACCCCTGTGATGGACCCAGGGCAGAGCTGCTTTCCCACAGGGAGTCCTACGTCTACATCCTGCTGGGTCAGAGCACAGCCATGGCCCCACCAGCTTAGGGTCTCTCCCAGCACCCGGGCTTTGCTGGGTGCTTGCCAAGCCCCCCCAGCAGAAACAGGCAGCTTCTCACAGGGCGAGCGCTGCCGACTGTCTGGCAAAGGAGGTGCTGGCTGGGTTTAGCTGTCTCCAGAAAAGCCTTCTGTCTTCAAGAGGTCCCTGTGCTTTGGACAAGGGGATTTCTGCAGACTGCTCTCTGCCCACCTGGGCTTTTCTATAAGCACAGATCACTGCTGACCATCCCTCACACCAGTCACTCTCCTCCACAACCTGCGGGGTGAGGCCCCAGGGTGAGGGGCAGTAGGGACTCACACCCCAAACAGTGGGCAGCAGGCAAGAAGCTGCCCCAGAGCCCCACTTCAGTCACTGGGTGCAGAGAAAACTTGGCACGGAGGAGGTGGGAAGCAGTGCTGCCCAGCACTGGCTCAGAGTGGGGCCAGGTCTCTGCCCGCTGTGGCCACACAGGAGCCCTTTGGACTCTGAGGGGCAGGTGCCTCTGGCTGGAAAACCTGTCTGGTACTGGAACCCTTGCTTTGCCCATCGCTCCCAGCATCCACACGCAGAAGCGTAAGGTTGTACCAGTTACCAGCAAAGGCTGAAGAGGAGGACGTGCTCACCGAGATCTCTATCAGTCTGTGCAATAACACGTCCCTCGGCTCATGGAATTCAAACAGGAAATACTGAAAGAGAAGAGCAAGACAGCTGAGCCCCAGGCTCCCAACGTGGCCCCAGAAGAGCCTTTACCCGAGAGCATCCCCTTCGCAGATGGCAGCAGCCACCTGGGACACCAGCAGGGCAAGGACAGAGCCTCTCCGGGTCACGTACTTCATTGTAGAAGGGGCAGTTTGTGGACTTCTGCGTTGCTGTGTGCCTCTTCTCCTCCCCGACCTTCACTACCACAAAGGGGTTAATGTTCACCCCCACCAGCTTCTGTGCTTCGATGATATTAATCCCAACCTGGGAAAATGCAGGAGAAAATCTCTGGATGGGCATTCTCCTCATTTACAGCTCCACCTTGAGCTGGTTTCAGCAACACCAGCACACAAACTGCAGGCCCCTCTTGCCGCAGGGGTGGGAGCTCGGGGCAAGTGCGAGCAGGGCTGCTGACATCTGCTATGGCCAGGACACACCACAGTGCTATTTGAGATATTTGTTTCTTTCAGACAGGCAAGGAAATGAAGTGTTAAATCCCCAGCACCTTTGGCAAGAGTGGCCTCCCCAGCAGCACTGGCCCCACTTCCCAAGGGGGATGCAATCCCACTGCTCCCACATGGTGGGGTCCACAGGGCATCTTGGAGAAGATGCTCTTTGTAACTTCTGTCAATACTTCTCTTTGAATCCTACTGAGATGGACACCACTGGGAAGACTGGAACGTGGCCATCTCATTTGCTGCAACTGGTTACGAGTCCAAGATAGGGGAGACACATTCTCATTTTGCTCTCAGTACAAGCAACTAAGCAGTTGTGAAGGTGAAGAAAAACACTATCAAGAAAAGGATGGTAGGAAATTCCATCCCTGCAAAAGCTGCCTGCTTGGCCAACAGGACCCTGCCCTGAAAAGCAGGAGATACAGTTTTGAGTCCACGTTTACTTCGAACCAGGGAAGAATATAAACCCATAGTCAGAGTGGGAGACCTACCCTGAAATCTGCAGGGCAAAAGATGGGACTGTCCATTTCCAAACTTCACAGTTTGGAATGAAAACACAGCAAATAAACCCGATGCCAGAGCATTGGCCAGAGCCACAGCTTCATATCAGCCTCCTGACACCTCCAAGACAGTCCCTGCAGCAGCCCTCCACCCCCAGCCACGTCCCACAGATCTCCCTGGGGCCCCAGACGACAGCCTGGGGAAGATGGCAGGCACCAGCCCTGCCTGGGTGCTCCCTGAAGCTCTGCTCAGGCAGCGTTTTGCAGTGGCACACGCAGCTCTCGGGCTGGTTCCCTTCTCCTGTACATCTGTAGCTAAACACATGGCCTGAAAAGAAATCCTGCTCTGGGCTGGCTGGGGACAGCCCTCGTGGATGCAGCCCATTCAGGGAATCTCACACTGCCCAGGGAAGCCACACAAAGCTGTGGGGCCAGAGGCAGCTGCAGGGACACACACTCCATGCTGCAGTACCTGGAAGCTCTGCGGGGTTGGGGTGGCAAAGAGGTCCCGTGCGGAGCAAAGTCTGGAGCGGCTGCACAAAAACAACAAGCCAGGTGAGCAGGTCTCTTCATCTACATGAACCTGAGCAAGCCCCCACCAAGGGAAGCAATGGAAACCCTGGCAAATAACAGCCCCTCACCCTGGGAACGAGCAAATCCCCAACAGTCCCTGTTCTGGGGCCATTGGAAGCTGCAGGTTTCTGACATTTTGCAGAAGCAGAATGCCAAGAGATGCAGCATCTCCCTACAAGCTGGCACTTCCCACCCTAGGGCCCAAGAAGGGGCAAGACAGAAGAGCACACCATTCATACCTCTTCACAGGGCTGAAGACAATGCCCAAGACCTCCATCTCAGACACATCATAGAAATCTTCCTCTTCTTCCTCTTCCTCATCAGTCTCCAGGCCTTTTGCCAGCTTCCTGCCCAGCGCAGCCGCCCTCCTGTCCAGCTCACTTGCTCTCGGCCCCTCGGCTGTCCTGCAGACCACCCCCCACCACATGCCACATCGTCAGCCCTGAGGAGCAGGCTGTGCATCCCCCCACACGGGTGAGGTGATACACTCAAGTAGGGCTACTTACTCCAACTCCTCAAATCCAGGATTTTGGATGATTAACTCCGAACTGTAAGAAAAAGAGATGCTTTGCTGAAAGAACAAGTGTGGTGTGGCTGTTCACTGAGGATTTATGTGCCTGACACAGCCTGGCTCTGGCAGGGACACAAGCATCCTCCTAAGCAATGTTTTTCCACTGCCTGCCCTGTGTGCCTACTACTTTGCCTCTGGCACTCCAGAAGTGACACTCCCCAGGGCTTGCTGCTGCCTGTCACCCTGTCCGCCCAGGCACCCACATCTCCCCTAGCTTCGGGCACCACTTGGTGCAAGGTGCCTGGGGCTGCTGCAGTCCAAAGCCACTCTCTCTGCAACTTTGCAAATATAAAGTCTTGCTCCTGCCAGGCAGGAAGGCTGCAGGAAGGCCTCTGAGTTCAAAAGGACTTCCAGGATGCAGTAGGTTTTTGTAGTCACAGGCTTTTTGTGAAGACAAGGTATGATCTTTCCAAGAGCACTGCTGCCTTGTTGGGTTGCTGCTGTAGAGCAGAGATGCACCAGCCTGGCCAGAGGTGGAAAGTAAATGAGGCTGGACTGCATCCCAAAGGCTGCTACTGGACGGGTGGCTGTACAAGCTGCCCGAAAACTTGCTCCTCCCAGGATTTCAGTACCTGTCTTTCATCTGATAGACAAAGTCCTCTTCAACCCAGGTCCCAGCTGAGCCATCTGGAGGCTGGTAGCGCAAATCCAACTCAATGTAGATCTACAATCAGAAAATGAAATTGCCCAAGAGCCACAAAACAAATGAAGAAAGGTCATGAAAAAGGGGAAGGGGAGTAAGCAAGGAAAAAAAAAGTGAGATACTGGTGGAAAGACAGAGAAGGAAGGGGATCACAACCCCAGAAGAATGCTATTTATACCAGACTCTGCTTGTCTGCCCTCATCAACAAGCTAGAGTTAACCAAACTCCCTCCCTTACAGCTTCCCAAACTCCAGGATTCACTGCATAAAAGATGACTCAAGTTTCCAAATCTAAAATATATCATGGAAAGGCCTCTGAGAGCTGTCTCAGGGCACATTTGACAGGGGAGGTGAGGAGAGCCCTGCAGCAAAGCAAACTAACACACAGGGCTTTGGAGCTGACTCTGCGGAAGGCACAAGACAGCCGGCAGAGCATTCCCAGGCTGGACAGCTTGGTTTACACCAGGAACCATGAGCACACCCAGAGCCTGCATCACAGGAAACCTCACCTTCATGTTAGGGATGGATGGCCAGAGAAGGACAGGGCACACTGGGCATCGGCACAGCCAGTACAGGTCTGACAAGACATGGCCAACAGGTGACCAGCCTGACCTCAAACCGAGACACACACACAAGAACCTCCCAGCAGAGACCAAAATCACAGCCATGGAGGAGGCCACTTCTGAGTAGACTGAAGGGGATGTGCAAGCCAGGTTCACTGCTCAATCCCTGAAAAACACCTCTCTGGGAGGAGAAATACAGCCCAAGGGAGCATTAATACAGTGGCTGGGAGAGGCAGCAGGAAAGGCTGGATAGATGCAGAAGCCCAAGATAAAGCTGGGTAAACAGCTCGGGCTTTCTAACAACAAGGAGAAAAAAGGGTGTGAATAACTCAAGTCCCAGAGAAGAACAGGACTTGGAATAGCAGCAAGGGCTTTGTTCCCACTTTGCTAAAGGAGCAGCAGCTGAAACAGCCTCCCTCCCTTGGCAACGTGTCTCTCTCCAGCTGAGCCAAGGAGAAGGGTCTCATGGTGCTCTTGGATGGGTGTCCAGTCTTGCCTGACCTGGTTCTGTCCCCCACAGCTATTGTGCATTCAGGGCTGCGAAATCAAAACCTGACCTGGCAAAACCAAAGGTGGTTGGGTGTGGGTTGGGGTGGCTCAGCAGCACCAGCCCTGCTGTTAGCACAGGGGAAGAGCAGCCAGGGGCAAAGGGGTGGGCCGCAGAGCAGCTCTAACCTTACAGGGGTGTAAGGGCTCCCAGCTTGGTCCCCCCAAACCACTGCCAGCATAGCATGCTGCTGAAGGGTCGACCGAGTCCCTGTCCCTTTGCTGGCATAAGTGTTCATGCAGTGAACTGTACCAGTATCAGCCTCCCAGTGTCTGAAGGGGCCTACAGGAAAGCTGGGGAGGGACTTTTTAGGCTGTTGGGCAGTGATAGGACTGGAGGGAACGGATCAAAACTAGAGGTGGGTAGATTCAGATTAGTCATTAGGAAGAATTTCTTCCCCATGAGGGTGGTAAGACACTGGAACAGGCTGCCCAGAGAGGTGGTGGAAGCCCCATCCTTGGAAGTGTTTAAGCCCAGGCTGGATGGGGCTGTGAGCAACCTGCTCTAGTGGGAGGTATCCCTGCCCATGGCAGGGGGGTTGGAACTGGATGATCTTTATAGTCCCTTCCAACCCTGACAATTCTATGATTAGGCTAAAAATCATCCTGGAAATTCTCAGTTTCCACCTAGGCCTGCTCCCTGATCCAGCCAGCTCAGCAACATGGGAAAGCCATGCCTGTACCACTCGGGCTCAGGATTTGATGGCCACAGAGCTGCATCCCATGTGCCCCCATGGGGGTGAGTCAGGTTGCCTGTGAGAAGGGCAAACAGGGGTGCAGCACATGGCAGGGCTGCCTGCCTCCACCTCCCCTCCTCCCAGCCCTGGCCCGTGGCCCTGGCACTGAGCCCTGGTTGTCCAGCAGCCACTGATGAACTGTGTCTGCACACCCAGATGGCAGGAAACAGCTCATTTTTGGGTTGCATTCCCTTTCCACTGGTACAAAGGGCCCAGTGAGCCCTGGTGCTGGGGCAGGAGGGGAGTGGGACCCATGGTGCAGAGCAGAGGGGCAGGCAGCCCCTCATGCTGCCCCAGACTATCATTCAGCCATCCACTTAGCACTGGTGCTTAACCCAAAAGCTTAGCGGGGGTCCCAAGGCACCCTGATACCTTCAGCCTCACCCCAACAACTCCCCTCTGCTTCGTACCTTGCACCTACCCATGCCCATGCCCATGCCCTGCATGGTGCAGGAAGCAGATGAAACATCATCTCCTACATCCATTGCCAAGACTGAGGAAGGTTTCACTAAGCCTTCCCCTGCTCAGTCAGGCCCTCAGCAGGTCTCCAAGGCCCCCAGCACCCCCACCCCATGGGATGCCCCAGGAGCCAGTTGATGGGTGTGAATCGGCTGCACCCCAGTGCAGAGAGTGCACAAACCCACAGTGCTCCCAGGCTCAAAGCAGCACCTTGGACTCGCCCTCGGTCCCAAATCCAGCTCGGAAGCACCACATGAGGTTTCCTGCAAAGCCCCCCTGATTGCTGATAGCCAGGCCAGCCCCAGAGGACTTACACCAGTGACTCTGTGGTTCCTGTCAACCAGGGCCTCCCGAAGAATCAGCCTCCCAGACATCATCAGGTGCTGAAGGCTGAGGACAAGGGTACCAAGAAGCCTGGAACAGAAACAGAGGCTACAGCAGTACCGTGTGTAGCATCAGTGCTTACGCCCTGGGGGAAGGGAGCACCAAGCTCTCCGCTCTCCTGCTCCCAGCCCCGCTGAGCTGTGGTGAAGGCAGTGAACTGCTGCAGCTCTTTCCAGGGGAGGCTGGCAGCCGAAAGGCACAGGACTCGCTGACCCTGCAGCAGGTCCTGCCTCCACCCCAGGCGTGCCCAAGCTGCTGCTTGCAACTGAGCTGCCATAAATGGTTAAAGGCTTGTGCAGATCCAGTCTCATCGAGCACAAGGGAGCTCTCCCCTTTCGCAGAGCTGGGCTTCCCAGACAAAACTGGGAAGCAGGGGCTTCACACCAGTAAAGAAATAGGTGATAAAGCCATGGCTGCAGGAACAGCTGCAGTAAGTCAGGCCAAAATTTACCTGCTCCAAAGGGGCTTCTCCCTGGGGAAGGGTCACCTGGCTCCCTACAAGTGGCAGTAACACACAGGATTGCCTTTGGCTGCTCCTAACCCCGCTCTGTGTTACTGCTCTCTAGAGCCCGTTTGTATGTTGGCCTCCATCTCCCTGTGGCAGCCGAGCTGAGCCAGGGGTGTGTGTGTGGTTTTCCTGCTGGAAACCACCCTCCAAGCATTCCACTGCCTGCCCAGCTACACGCTGATGATCTCTCATATCCCCTCTCACCTCCCTGTCCTCTGAGACAGATCCTGTCTCGACTCCTACCCTCCTCTCATGCCCCTCATCTCCAGCTTTTCCAGCTCGGTGCTGCTGCTACAGAAAGGCTACACACACAGAAGTCCAGACACCACAGACTGATACAGCAACATAACGATTTTTTCCCTTCCACACTATTTATTTTTTATCATCTGGCGCACTGATCAAATACTTTCCAACTGCAATGTTTGCCACCGGCCATTACCCTGCCCCCAGCAGCAGAGCTGTGTGGCTAGATGCTGCCGGTGCCAGGCCAGCCATTCCCCAGCACATTTCCTTCCTCAGTGCCATCAGATTCCGGTGCTTTGCTACTGTCTATCTATTCCTCCTGTAGAAGTTTCCATTGACACTTCAGTCAGAGACAATGCCTCTGATCCAGCTCCCCTGAGGCAAGCATCCGGTAACACAAAGTTTATTTGCATTTTCTGCTCTGGTTTTACCTTTAAGACTCTTGCATGTGCCGCACTCCTTTATTTCCTCCACACCCTCTCTGGCAGGCGTCTGATGGCTTTGAAAAGGTTTGTATTATTAGATGCCTCTAGTAAGTTGTTCCTGACGATTTTCCTTCGGTTCTTACGTTTTGTTTATCAGAGCTGGCAGCTTTCCCTGCATCCTCATGTCCCACATGCCATGGAAAGGTGTGCCTCTCTGCTCCCTTGCTTGCTCCACCACCACTACTCAACCTGCCACCTTTATTCCTGGGTTTCCCTGAAGCCTTTCACAACTGCTGGAAAGGCTGCTGCTTTCAGGGCATTGTGTCTGTGCCCCCTAGAAACATTTAAAATTCTGGCTGACCCTTTAAATTTAAATTACCATCCTTTTTAAAGGTTTAACCACAGTACCACAGGCTCAGTGGCTTTTCCCTACTGAAAGGCATGTTGACCTGGGTGCAGCACGGTCACAGTCACACGGATCTACAGGGTGAAAGCAGCTCCTCACTCTGCTCCAAGTCCTGCCCTTGTAGCTCTGGGTTTTTAGGACCCTGTTTTACTTTTGTCCCACCGACGGGTCTGATCTGGATCCTTGGGTAGTCTCCGTTACTACTGGCACAAGTACATCATTCCCCTTATTTAACTTAATACATGCAGCACTACCAGCTGTACACATTAAGGTAATACAGACAGAACAACCAGCTCTCTCCTTCTTCTATAACTTGTATCCTGCTCATATTCCTTCCATCAAATTTCCAATTTTCCAGTAGAAAATTTAAAGTCTGGTATTTCCCTTCCTCCACCTCTTCTGGTCACTCCAACAACCAGAGGACCTACCTGTTACTGAAAACCTTGCTGCAGTTGTAAACCTTAATGGACAGCATTTCCCCCATGATGAGCTTCCCGTAGTGAGGCCAGCGAAAGAGCTACAAACAGAGGAGGAAGGGATGACAATTCATTCCCAGCCGCGCTTCCCCGTGTGCGCGGCAGGTTGGCCTCCTCTGCAAGGTGGGCAAACCAACGAGCATCGCGAAAAGTTGCTGCGGTGGGAAGTTACTTTCCTGCAGCTGGGGACAGAGGAAGGATGGGGAGGGGAGCAAGAGCCCCTCCGGCCGCACAGAGCTGCTGCTAAAGGAGCCAGAGCATCATCAGCCTGGAAAGGGGAGGATGCTCCTGCCTGCTGAGGGGCCCGAGCCGGCAGGCTGTGGGGTGCGACGGGGCGCGGCAGGGCGGAGAGAGGTACGCGGGCAGAAGGGATGGCCCCGGGCCGGGAGTGCGGGCACTGTCAGTCTCGGGCACATCGCAAAGCTGCGCCCCGGGGCCGCGACTCACCCGACACCCGGACTGGGTGTCCTTTCGGACTGGGTGTCCTTTCGGACTGGCCCCGCGGCTGGAGAGGGGGAGAGGCCCCCGCGGACCCCGCTCCCCCTCCTCCCTTCCGCCGGCGGCACTCGGGGCGGGGGCGGGAGCGGCGGGGACCGCCCGGCAGCCCGGCACGGCGGGGCTGTTCCGGCCGGCGGGGATGGGGTGGGCGCCGGGAGGGAGGGGATGGGCACCGGGAGGGACGCTGCTCGACTCACTCCCGTCCCTGCTCCCCGCTCCGCCCCACCAGGTATCGATCGAGACGCTGCCGTGCTCCATCCCCATCCCCATCCCCATCCCACAGAGGAGCCCCGCGGCTCCGCCAGTGCCGCCGGTTTGCTCTCACCTCCCCGAAGACGGCCTCCGAGCCGCAGCGGACCTTCCTCGTCTTCTGGGTAAAGCCTTGGGAAAGAGAGCGGGGGTGTGAGGGGCCGGGGGGACGGGGCGGCCCGGCCCGGCCCCGCCGCCTTCTCGCCCACCTCGGAAGCTGAGCTGCACCTGCCGCTCGCCGCGGCCCGGCAGCGGGGAGAGCCGCCGGACAGCGACGCTGAGCGCCATGGAGCCGGCGTGGGACAGCACAGGCTCCGCTCGGCCCCGCTCCGCCCGGCGTGACTCAGCCCCGGCTCGCCCGGCCCGTTCGGCCGCCCGCTCCCCGCTCCCCGCCCCGCAGCCCCCGCCGGAGCCCACGGGAGCGGGGGGCGGCCCCGGCAGCTCCGCCTCCCTCGGCCCTGGGGCGCGGGGCGGGCTGCGGGCAGGGCCGGGCCCGTGCGGGGGCAGCGGGGGTCCCGGGGAGCCGCTCCGCAGAGGGCGTCAGAGCAGAGCTGCAGGACAAGGCTTGGGGTGAATGCAGGCGAGCTGCTGGAAAGCCGTGACAGGGGAGCCACTGCTGGCACTGCAGCGGTGGTTCTTAGGAAGTTCTTCCCCATGAGGGTGGTGACACACTGGCACAGGCTGCCCAGAGAGTTGGTGGAAGCCCCATCCTTGGAAGTGTTTAAGGCCAGGCTGGATGGGGCTCTGAGGAACCTGCTCTAGTGGGAGGTGTCCCTGCCCATGGCAGGGGGGGTTGGAACTCGATGAATTTAAGGTCCCTGCCAATCCCGACAGTTCTATGATTCTGTGCTGTGCTCTGCAGTGGCCAGGCTGTGATCACACTGTCCCCTCGCACCCCACAGCAGCGCTGGCATTGTGGGGGGACAGGAGCCTCCCCGAGCTGGGACTGGAGGATGCTGGCCTGAGCACTGTGTGGCCAGGAGCCCAGGGTCACCCCAGCCCCTTGGCTTCTCTAGTGCAAAATCACAGCTTCTGTGGTGAAAACCCTCCAAAGCAAACCGAGAGAGGGTGGGGAAGGGCGGCGGGCCGGACCTGCTCGTGGCTCTCTGATTAAGAGCCAGGTTCTGCTCCCTAGCATGAGGAAACTGCAGTCAGAGGAGCAGTGAGCCCTTGCTTACCTCCCACCTGCCCCTAAAGCGAGGGGCCAGGAGAACCAAGCTGGTAGGGGTGGGACAGCAGAGCACTTTCCGGAGACAAAGGCTCCAGCCCAGGTGTCAGCTCACTGCAGGATGGATGAGCACTGAAATCCCGGGACGGTGGGGTAGGAGCTCCAGCTCCTTAGCAGGGTGCAGGAGGGAGACCTGGGGCGTCGTACCAGGAGCTGTTTGCACGCCCCAGCTTGGCCAGATCAGTCTCACCTCACCTGCATGAAAACTAGTAAATGAAAGACAGTGGAGCCCTTTGGGAGCACACGTTCAGAGCAGATCAAAGCAATTGCAACAACCATAAACTCAGCAGGATTTGGAGAGCTTCTTCCTCCTGGGGGTCTGTCTGTCCCAGTCAGAGCCCAGCACCCAGTACAGCGTTCCTTACAGCAGGCCAGGGTGGCTAATTCAGCTCTGCAAACACCGAGGAGTGAATCACGCCTATGCAATGCCAGACTGCTTCAAAGCAAGCCCTGCGGTTACTCCCTTTATTTCCTTCTTATACAAGAGCTTCTGGGAGCACCAGGGAAGTGGCACCCGGGGTGGTGGTGGAAATGAGCTGTGGTGGGGAGAATGGCGCTTCACAGCGCGGCAACAGAACACAGCAGGCTGGCAGCATCCAGCACCACTGCTGTCAACTCCAGTGAGTGAGCCCATCAGCCCAGGGCAGCACACAAGGCTCAGTGCACTGACCCCGCACCCAGTCGTGGCTGGAGGGGGCAAGGGGTGCAATCTTGGCTGTTCAGTGAAGACATTCAGATCACCAGAGTGTGCTGCTGATGGGTGAATCCAGTATTTGCTCAGAGCTGATTAGAAGCTACCACCTCCCAGTGGAGTTTGTGTGGCTTCCTCAGACACCTGGAGTGGTTGCATCACTTGCACTTCCCCTGAAGACAGTGCCTCGGTTTTGGTGAAACCATACCTGGGAGAACCAAACGGTTTAGACAAGTAGGGCCCTCAGCCCAACAAGCTGTCTGGGCAAAGAAGGGGGATGGAGCATTACCTGCCACAGAGGAGGGAGCTCTGTCAGGTAGCATGGCATCGTCTGGCGTAAAATGTTACCAGTATTTATTGCCGGGTGCCTAGAAGCTAGAGGAACTCTCCCCAGTGATGTCCCACGTGCAACAGCTTTTGATTTATACAAAGTCCAGAGGCTGAAATACCTCCGGGGACCACAGGATACAAGGATGTTTGGTCTCTCTTGGCCAAGGCCAGGGTAGAGACTTCTGGGGTGTCCCCCACACTTACTGTGGAGATAAAGCAAGAGTGATCCATGAAAAGGGAGAATGATCCATGGCCAGGGAGAGTGATCCGTGACCAGGATGAGCGTGCACAGGCACTGGGCAAGAACAGCCCATTCTCCTGAGGAAGAACACCTGAGCTCGACCTGAGCTCTCGTCTATCTGAAGTGACAGGCATGCTGTAAATCTGCATTCCAGCTACACCCAGGGCAGAACAAGGCAGGAAAAAAACCTCCCAGCTTCCCACCAAAGCACCAGGAGGCTGTTTTCACTGCCTCTAAAACCAGGAATCCCAGGGAGAGCCAAGAATGGGAGAAAAATCAAAGAATCATAGAATGCTCTGAGTTGGGACTTCCAAAGGTCCTCTAGTCCAGCCCCCTCCGGCAGGGAGCAGGGACAGTCTCAACTAGAGCAAGTTGCTCAGAGACCCATCAAGCCTGACCTGACCTTGAATGTCTCCAGGCATGGGGCCTCCAACACCTCCTTGGGCAAACTGTTCCAGTGTTCCACCACCCTCAGAGTAAAGAACTTCCTAATGGCCAATCTAAATTTACCTTTCTCTAGTTTCAAACCACTGCCCCTCCTCCTGTCACCACAAGCCCTTGTAAACAGTCCCTCCCCAGCTTTCCTGTAGGACCTCTTCAGGTACTGGGAGGCTGCAAGGTCTCCCCAGAGACTTCTCTTCTCCAGAGAGAAATGGGCAAACTGTGCTGTCCCAGTTCAGCAGCTTCCAAGTTTGACCCTCCCATGGCTTTTCACCTGCGCCCAAACCCACACAGCTCTTGTTCTCAAGTGACAACCACAGGACTTGTGTCCCTTTGCTTGTTTCTATTTCCTCCACCTACCTGCGGCTGAACAGCATCTCCTCCAAATTCTTCTCTGCTCCTGCAGGGAGATAAGCCTCCTTAGACCTGCCTCTACCACATTTTGGCCTCTTCCTCCCCAAAACAGGGATGGTCTCTCCTGCCACCAATGGGTCCACACCTTGGCTAGCTGCAGAATTCCACTCATAGCCAGTGCAGAGAGATGGAGGATTCACTCTCTTCCTTTCAAGTGGGAACTGGCAGAGGTTTAAAGGGAGGTGAAATGATTTCCCACTATGCATTCTGCTGTCTCAGAGCTCATCATCTGCCCCTCAAGGACAGAGCAAAGGGAAGTCTCAACATGCTTCTGATGTCTTGCCAAAGAAACCGTTAACTGAAGTCAAGTGCTACACACTGCCATCAGTATTTCTTGGTGCAAGCAAGGGATTGGCAAGCCTTCACAACCACTGCTGTAAATAGCTCTACAGCATACTTCATTTAAAAAAAAGGTAACACATGAAAACCAGCTTTAGGTTTCTTGTACACTTAATACAGGGAGAGAGAGCTCTGCCTCCAGGCTGCAAGCAGCTGGAAACACAGAATGCTCTTGACCACAGTGTGGTTTCTCAGAGAAGACCTGTCAGTTTCCTCCCTCTCTTTCATATTTGTAACACATTTTAGGTTAGGCAGCCACTCAAGAAGAGAGATTGCTTGGTTTCCTTCTAAAGTTTAGGTGAATGCAATAAAATTGGGTGCTGCAGGCCAGATGATGGGAGTATTTCAGGAGGGACAGCTGATCTTTCTCTAGAGGAAGCTATTGGCTGCCTGTGGAACCTGGGAGAACACATCATGGGCAACACTAGGTTTGAATAAAAAAAAAAATATAGCACAGCTTTTCTCAGCAGTGGTCCTAGACCCACAGCCCTTCATGAACAAGGTAAGTACCAGTTTGGTGGTAGACACCATCCAGAAGAACTAGTCTAGTTGAGGATGTGGCTGCAAACCCAGGTTCTGCTTTCACACAGGTCTGTGACCTACCAGTTTCATAGCCTGCATCACCAAGGCAGTCTTCCAATGTATTCTCACCATTAGCCTGATTCACCTGGTAGAACAGAGAAGTTCTTTCATAATTTCACAGCAAAGAAACATCCCATCTCACTGCAGAACAGGGCTCAGTACATACAGCCAGCAGTCGCAGTGATTAACAGGCAACTGAACGAATGATGACGGGCAAATTGCTCTGTTTTTGCAGCTGACCACACTCAACCTAGGCTAACTCAGATGCTGATTCAGCAAGAGGCTAGTAGTATAGCAAAGACCTTCCAGAAACCAAAACATACACACTGCTAGAAAACAAAAAGAGAAGCTCAGAAAGACAGCAGGAGTCCAGACATGTTATTTAAGTCAGAGCAGATTATTTATTTATGAAACTGAAAGTGATGACCACTTGTAGTGCAATGACAAGCCCAAGTTCCTTTATCTCTATTTTGAAATGAACTATCAGCTCCTGCCTCTCAGAACCCTTGTGCTTTGCTATCATGTGCCTGTTCTACAGTCCCCAGACCACATAATAGACATTTCACACTTGGGAGGACAAGGCCACACTTCTTTTAAGTTCCACAGATAGTTACTTCATTTTATAACTTCTGTAACACAAAGTCACTCAAAGCATCTTTATTTCAGTGCTTCCAGTTGCTGGATTTTGAAAGTCACATTAATGTGACTCATGAATCCCACCCCTGATTAATTAAGGATTAAATCCTCACGAACGCCCCCCCCCAAGTAAGCAAAGTGCAGTGTTCTTAAATTGCAACAATGGCTCCAAGCAAGAGGCTGTCACAGAAGCAATTCTTGCTAATAGAAAAATGTGATTAAAAAAAAAGATTGCAAAGTATGGTCACTGAAATTCAAACCCAAATCCCTACATATAAAAATATACTGGCACTTTATGAAGGCACATCACACATCCAACCAACAACCTTTGGTCCCAACCAGGACAGAAAAGTCCCCATTCCCGAGGCAGCTTGATAGAAGGAAAAAAAACCCTATCAAGGAGCCTATGCTTAAGTATCACTCACTACAGCAAACACAACTGCAATCCATCTCCTACCAAGCTGCAGCAATGCTGTGTGAGCACATGCCTGCCCTGATACCAAGCAACAGACGGGCCACGTCAAGCCATGATGTGTCACTGTTGCAAGGTGGAAAACCAACAAGGTCTCTATTTCTGTGACAGAAACCACCAGCAGTTGTGATTTTTTTTCCCGTACGTACATTTGCTCCCACTAGGAATAGGAAAGATCAAAGATACAGAGCACGAGCATGTAACAGAATTAACGTTGAATGGCACAATCTGAAGGCACCCAGCACCCACAGAGCACGGTGGTGTGGACAGCCCACTTCAGCCCAGTGACGCCGTGGGGCCAGGGTCTGTAACCTACAGCTGCTTTTTTTCCGGTGGTTTCACGGGTGGCCATCCCTGCCATTTGTAGTACGACACCAGCTGCTTGGGTACTTCAGCCAGAACCATCTGGGAAAGTGCTTCCCGGGGAGCCTGCAAGGAGAGCAGGGAGAAAACATCAGAAAGAGTGCAGAGAAAGCATCTCTCAATCCAGACACAAAGCCTCTCACTCGCTCCAGAGCACAGCCCCTGCCTGCCACGTCTCGCTCCCTGTTTCAAGAGTTTACTGCAGTTTCAGCAGCACTTCCAGTCAGTCCCAGTAGCAGTGCTGATGAAAATTCCTTGTTCCCAGCCCCTCACTCCTCCAGGCTCACACAGCCTTTATACAGTGGCCCTGATCTGTTTGGGAAACTGCCCCAGCCACTGGCAATTTCTCTTATTTTGGGATTTCATTCAATTCCACTCTTCAGCCCAACTCCCTGTGCAATACACACAAATGCTAGTGCCAGCAGTGGAAGAAGGGGGCAGCTGGGGAATGGCTGGACTGCATTCAACAGCAGGGAGAGACTTGTCTCAGCTTAAACCCCTCATGGGACTCACCAGCAGAAACTGACAACACGATCTCAGTTCTTTGCCTGAGCATTTGCATCCCAGGAGAGAAAACATCCCTGTAACTCTGCAATAGCCAAGAGCTAGTACACAAATCAGAGCTAAGAAAAGCTGCAAGAGAGATGTGACAAGGCACACTGCTTCAAACCCAGAGGCAAACACCTCAGTTCCCAGTGGAAGCAAGCAGCTTGGACAGCACCTTGGGCAGGCAGCTTGCTGCCTTGCCTAGACCCGTGCTCATTTTTCAGATGAGCTCAAAAAGCTGCCTTTTTTAGCTACCAAATTTTCAGCAACTGCCTATATAGTGGCACTAGGGCTTTGCAACTCACATTTCTGAACTGTCGGAAAGGCACAAACTGGACAATGTCCCGTGCAGCTGGCTCTCCTGTCAGGGACTTCAGGACACCATTGTCTCCATCAAGGAACTCCATTGCTTTGAAATCAGCTTCACCAACTCCAACGATAATGATGGACATTGGCAGCTTAGAGGCATTCACGATTGCCTGCCTAGTTTGGTCTAGGTCAGTGATCTCTCCATCTGTGATGATCAGCAAGACAAAATATTGCTGGAAAACATTAGAAAGCGCCAGGTTACATCGTTCAACACTAAAGCTCACATAACTGAAGGCAGAAGGGAGCAATTTCTTACTCTAAGGAAGAACTCAGATGGTGCTGTGGATAAGACAAATACAAGACATTAAAGAAAATTATTGTACTGGGTCTGCCTGAGCTGGAGATCGTTTCCCCCCAGCAGCCCTCCCAGTGCTGTGCTTTGCTCTGGGAGCTGGAAAGGTGCTGGGAACCCCCCCGTGCTGTGGCTGCTGCTGGGCAGGGCTCGCACAGCACCAGGGCTGTTTCCCAACATCCCCCTGCAGTGGGATGGGGGGACAAGAGCCTGGGAGGGGACACGACTGGGACAGCTGACCCAGACTGGCCAGAGGGATATTCCATACCGTATGATGTCAGCTGAACTAGAAAAGCCAGGAAAAGGAGGAGGTGGGGGAATCCACTTGTCCTCCAGAGCAACTGCTACGCGTTTGGAGCCCTGCTTCCTGAAAAAGGACTAGACATCATCTGCTGATGGGAAATAGAGAATAAATCTTTGTTTTCTTTTGCTTCTGTGCACAGCCTTGCTTTGCTTTTCATTAAACTGCCTTTGTCTTAACCCAGGAGTTTCATCTGATTTCCCCCTGGTCCAGCTGAGGAGTGGGGAGTGATAGAGCAGCTGAGTGGGCACCTGGTGTCCAGCCAAGGTCAAACCAGCACACTTTTGCTTATTTCAATTTTTTCACATGCATAAGACCTTTCATTGCACACTTCAGATTTCCCCTGTACTAGAAAAAAAAAGGTAAGAGGCTTAAATTCAATTTATAAAACCCAATTACATCAATTGGCAGGAAGTACTGGACATGAGCAAAGTACTAATAAATCAAGAAAGCCACACACAAAATTCACTGAAGGATGCTGCTGTACTCAGTGAATTTCTCAAAAAGGCTAAAGTTTAAGATTTAACGTCCCTTGAGCGTAACTCAAAAAGCTGCCTTTTTTAGCTACCAATAATTTGAATTCTAAGTATAAGAAATCTCAAAACACAGCAGTGACAAACGTCATGACACAAAGACACTCTCTCGAGAGGTAACAAGAGGGGAAGAATCCAGGAGCTTTTCTGGAAAGAAAAAAAAAAAAAAATCAAACCCCCAACATATTAATGTGGTAAAGTGTTTAAATTTCCTTAATTTTCCAGAGGCTAGGATCTAGTATCTGGTTCTGAAACGAGCAACCACAGTTCTATGGCAGCTACCTACAGAGAAAGTGAAAATAAGAAATGAGATACAAATAATGAAAATAAAAAAACCCAACTGATTTTCTAGTTCCAAAATCCAGTTAACACAAGTATATATGTTTATACCCCATTCCTGACAGATTCTGTATTTGAATAGTTAGTTTTTCACCTGTAAGAAAAAGTCTAGATATTTAACATATAAAGAGAAATAAGATTCCCCCAACAGTTGGGATGGCTAAAAAATACCCCTCAGAAATGCACGCTCTGGATCTCCCTAAACCAAGCATCTCACAGTGTGAGAAATGTATTTGACATGGGCAGAAACATAAGTAGACCCCAAAATACTGACAAAACTAGACCACAGAGTGAGTACTGAAGCGCACATCAAAACTCCTCCTGATTGGTCTGTAAAAATGGAATCAGTTAAATCTATCAGGATATCCAAGTCCTTCATCCTTAAGCAAAAGGAATCAAGTTTAAAGAGAGTTGAATTTTATCAGCAGCCATGGCCGTGCAAGCACACAAGTGAGACACACAGCACAGCTGCAGGCAGCATGGATGCTCCGCAGTGCAGTCAGCGCACTGACTGAACAGTTCTCAGAGTCCTTTGCTAATCTGGCCCTCTCTACGTCTTGATTCTGCACGCCACCATGATGGGATGGATACTGGAGCCCTTTTGATATTTTTCTTGGAGGCAGTCTTTGTGTACATTCGTGAGAGCAAATCTGTTTGGAATAGAATATACAGGGCACCTCTATGCTGTATGCATTCCCTACAGGCGATGGAGTTTGGCCAGTGAGGTTGGAGCGAGGCAACTGCTGACAGAGAGTCCAACTGGTCTAAAAGCTGCCACAGCACACCCTTCTACCCTTCGTTTGTAGGTAGAATGCCAGCAAAAAAGGGAAATAAATACCATTTGAGCAATGGAAACTAATGTCAGTGTCTACCAAGTACAGGTTGCCCTGGTGTGAGTGAGAAGAGCAGTGGGTGTGCTGAGTGCTGCCAGTTCCCAGCTCATCTTCTCCCCCTGCCCTGGCTGCAGGCAGCAGCTGTTGGCACAGGCAGGGGCTGCTCCCAGCAGGGAGAACCCCCCATGGGCAGAGGCAGTACCCGGGGGGTGCAGAAAGGAAAAGGGGACCCCAAACTGCCCAGCCAGGGGTCCCAGCCCAGGGCGGGGGAAAGCTGAGGGGTCACAAGGGGCTCTCCCCACTTTGCTCAGCTTGGGTCCTCTTCCTGTTTCTTCTTATGGCACCCGAGGAGGACTCTGCCTGTTCTGCCTTTGATCCCATTCTGTGTGTTCCTGAACCCAGCACCAGAATCCAGCTCCTGAACACAGCTCCCATCTGCTGCTGGGCCCACTCTGGGATTCTCCCAGTGGCTGCTCCGCAGCACCAGTGGTGATGGTGATGTAATTGCCATTGGGAGGTTGGGTTCCATACTGGTTTTGTATATATGCCATTTTTATTATTATTTTCATTCAAGCTGTTTTAGTTCCTTTTCTAATGGCTGAGTCTCTCTCCCTCATTCCCCTTCTCTTCCCCTGTGGGGAGGGGGGGTTAACAGAGAGTGGATGTTAGAGGTGTAAGGGGCTGCCCTGACCCTAAACCCTGACACAGATTCATGTCATTGTGTTCCCACAAGTACCAACAGCCTCTGTAGGCTGGCAAGAGAGGACCAAAACCGGGATCCTAAGGAAGACACCATCACTTTACCATTCCATTCTATCCTACCAAGAAGGTGGAAAACAGGAGCATCAACCCAATGCAGATCATCACAGGAAGGGATATGCACTCACTGAAGCAGTTCCTTGCTGTGCTGAGTGTGCTGCAAACCTTGCCACGTGGTTTATGATTGGAGAGAAATTGGTTGGCCCGTAGAGTCGGATCTGAGGCAGGATCTGTCGGTAGGCATCCACTATTCCTTGGATCCCTGTAACACAAGGAAGGAAAGCTGCAACATGAGCCTTACAACTTCTCCAGGAATTACTTTATAAGCATTACTACATAGACCATCAAAAGGATGCTGATTCTCACAAAGCTGTGAACTCCTAAAGCGCATAAGCAGCAGGGTAACAGCAAATATACAAAGCACAGGGCTGAAAACAGTGGAGATCAGCAGAGACAGGATTTGCCGATTTCTCCCCTTTCTACATCCTTCACAATCACTCTCTGTGCCTCTAACATCACTAAGCTCATGCAAGTTGTAGGGAAAAATAACCCAGTAAAGTGTGACTGTGTTGACCTTGTCCTTTCTACCTTATAATCTAATTTGTCTTAACTGCTTATAGTGTAATTAGACAAGATCAGAAACTCTCTGAAACAGTAACTTTTCACTTTGCTTGTACCAAAGTTAGACAATGATCCCTGATGCAAACACCACTGTAACAGAAAGATTAATCTCTAAGGTTTTTCCTGTTGAATCAGCTTTTCTCAGGTTAACCAAATAAGATCTTTTAAGTCTGATTTTCAATGGTGTATATTTTTCTGTGGATCCATCGCTACTGGCCTATTCCTGGCTTGAATCAATATGCCTACATTTGCCATTGCTGCTTGCATTGCCCACCATGCAATATTTAGTGTGGTAACTCTCAAAACTACTGCACAATGACACTTAAAAAGACACAGATCCCAATGGGGCAGACAGAGCTGAAGGAACCCAAGAACTGCTTGGAGTTTAACACTGAATCTCAAGATTCCATTTTTTGTCGGCCGTAGATCAGAGACAAAAACTGAACTGCGTTAGAAATGCTTGTTCAAGAACAAGTCTGTGTCACTGCATGATGAGAGAGTTCTTAGTCCTAAAAGGTCATAAAACAGCTTAAGAGAGCAGTTATTAAAAGCATCTGAAACAACCTCCACTAAAGAAGATGGCTATAAAGAAAGTAAGGTTTTAAGACAACCCTTTAAAAGATAACATTCAAATGTACACATTGCTGATGATGTAACCATGGTCTCTAGCAGATGGTCTCTCTGGAAGCATGACTAGCACAGGTACACTGCTGAGCTGAACCCACTGCCACCTCTAAGAACACACCAGAAGTAACCCAAGTTGCAGCAACAAAAATTTCAGTGCAGACTAACAGTCAAATTAAATCTAGACCCCTTCACTGGAGCTTATGCAGCCAGCACAGAAGTCTGCATCAATGCACATCCACTCTTGTCAGTATCCAGGTGACAGTAAATCTAGATTGCTGCATGTCTTGGTGCTGCAGCTGGTTTTCACCAGTTATGAAAGAAATATAACACTTAAAGCATCTGTTCCTCTGTGAAATATTAATAAAGAGATGGCCTCACCTTGACAATAAGGGTTGCTGGGGTTGAAATTCAAAGCAAACTCATGAGATACCTAGGAAAGGGAACACTAAAACCAGTTAGGGGATGCAGACATGGACAGAACAACTGTCTAGAATTGTGAAGGTCCTACCTGCCAGCTAGGAGGAACCTGAGCTCCAAACCCAAATGCAGGAAACAGCTTGTCCCTGGAGAACAAATAAGAAATGAGAATGAGCAATTCTTTTATATTAATCTCATTACTCTTCTTTTATTCACAGAAAGCAGCTGGAGACCAAGGTACAATTCCTGCCAGAAGAAATGGGTACACCATCCAGCTCCTCATAGCCAGTCAACAGTCACCCAAGGGTTTCAGCCTTGGGATTGACAGTTTCAGAACTTCTTTCAGTGCTGCACCACACAGGACTCTCAGATTTTGAAGTAGCAAGTCAAAAGCCAAACAAACCACAGCCTGGCTAGAGGACAGAGCAGGCAAACATGTTCCCATTGAATCAAACACGACTTTCATGTCTGAAATGCACCATCAGCAACAGGAGCCTGGTGACCAGCTAAAGCAGCATTAGAGAGTAACCCAGGGCCAGAGACAGGCCTGGAGGGACAAACCAAGCAAATTACAAAGAGCTGCCTCTGCCCTCCCTGGCAGTGACAGAAGCAGGAGGAAGCAGCAGCAGCTCCTGAAGGGATCTCCCAAGAAGGGCAGGACTCTGGTCATTCAAACACTAGAGCTCTGGGATGAGCTATCAGCCCTGCTCACCGACACCCGCCGTGACACAGTTTTGATGCAGTGGTTAGATCAGTTCAGGTCACTACATACGTGTCATAATCCTGGACTACACTTCCCACACTCCAGATGGCAACCAGGTACTCATTGATCCCGTCCGGGCTGATGTAGTGAAGAGAATCTGGTGACCTGGGATCTCCGTTGGAGCCAGTGAAGTCTACACCCACCTAAGCAGTCGAGATGATGACAGCAAGTCACTGATGCGTCACCATCATCAAATGAGAACTCACCATACCCAGAAACAGAGGGTGAGACCAAGCTCACATGGATCCCTCCCTCACTCCCTCCCTCCCAGCCCCATATGGGAACAGCAAACCGCCAGCGTTCCTTTCCCCTCTGGTGTACATGTGTGTTTACCTTTGTAAATCAGGCCATGTAAACCAGTAATCCCACCCCCCGACAGAACAAACTGATTGCTCAAAAGAATTTTAAGAAACCCTAGTGCCATGAAAGTTGCTACTTGATCACAAAAAGTAAAAATAACTTTTGTTTTCAGCAGTCTTTATCAGTGCACATTCCCATGGCGTTCGCAGTCAGTCTCGCCGCAAATGAAAGCACTGATCACAGTTTCATTGCTCTTATTGTGTCATCTACCAAGACGTGCAGTGTGGAAACAACTCACTGTAAAGTTAATCTGGCAGCCTCCCATGATGTAGTCCAGAAACGAGTATTCTGTCACAATCTAGAGGAACAGACAGTGTCACATTTCCTCTCCACAAGAACAGATTTTATTACAAACAGAAAATAAAAAAGCCCAAAAAAACCCCAAACCCTTCCTACCTTACAGGATTTTATTCTAATAATGCCAGAATTTTTGTAGCTCTTTTTCTTTTGTTTTTTCTCAGGATGAATGCATTCAAATTCCACCTACAGAAAGCAAGCGTGCAAGGAGTAAGTTCTAAAATATCTGCATTTACAGCAGGGCAAATTACTGAAGCAGAATGGTGTCAGACATCACACAACTCCAGAGTTACCCTAATACCCGACAGAATTCTGAAACTTAGCTTTAAAAAGCTTTGCAAACACTTTGGCTGCTATTTGATGAGTTAAATGGGATGCTTTTCCTACCACCACTCGGGAAAAGATGTGGAAAAGATCTGGAAAGTCTCTCTCTTCAACAACATAACTGCTATTCTGTATGCAGTCATGGAAAAGTGTCATTGTATCTGAGGGGGGAAAAAAAGTCCATCACAAATTGAAGTGTTTCTCTGCACATCATCAGGTCCTTTCTTCGTTAAAGGAAGGGAACACACTCCAACTGAAGACAAGGAGGCAACATCTAGGGGAGAGGAGGGCAAAAAACCCCTAGGTTGCAGGTTCCCAGTGGCAGTGTCTCACTGTTTTGTTTCACTCACATTCATTCTGATCTCACAGGAGCTGGGGAAAAAGGCAAGAATCTTCCACCAGCTTCAGGCTTACAATCACAGAAATCAAGCTGGCTGGCAACTGGAAGCAATCCTAGGCTATGTCCTGTGTGCAGGTTCCCATGTCTGCATTCAGACAAAATATCTTCATGTGAATGAGGGTTAAGGATTTCTCTGCAGACAACAGAGAGAAACGAGCATCACCAGTAAATGATTCAACCTGAACTGGATGCCCAAGACAAGAAGAGGGCTACTCAAAAACACTGCTGCTCTCTGTTAGCTAGAAAGGTGACCACAGTGCTTGTAAGGGTGACCAGCTCAAACACAAATCTCACCTGAGACAAGCCCTACCTCTGGACTCGTCTGTTAAAGCATAAACTTGCCCTTTTATTTCCATTTGACTCAGCAGAGGCCAAAGCAAGCTGAACTGCTGGGAAAAGTGGCTAGCAGCCAGCACCCACGAGCTCAAGGATGTCTTTAGAACAGGAATGGTAACAGTACTCAAGGGAAACAGAGCAATGTCATTCCTGGACCAGGTTTTATTCTTCCCAGATGTTGGCTTAGTAAACCAAGGATACAGAAAAATTCTCTTTTGGAGGCAGTGACTGAAAACCCATCGCTGAGGTCAGTGTTAAAAAGGGTTTGTGAAAGGTGGAACTATGGACTGAATCAGCAGAGGGTTGAAAGCTCACCGGAGAGCCGTCGCCTGCTCTCTGCAGCTCGTTCAGGCTGGTTTCAAAAGCGCCTATCAAGTCATGCGAGCCATCGCTGTCGTGATCCGCACACTGCACCTGAAAGGAGAGAGAGCAAGCCCTGGGCAGGGGACTGTCCTGGGGAGAAGGGCAGTGCCACCACCCGACCTCCTGACAGCTGCACGGTGATGACAGCTCACTCCACATCTGAACTGGCGTGTCATCTCACCGTGACTCTCTGACTTGGGCGTGGAGGTCACAGGCAGTGCTCCTGAGGACACCACCAAGTGTCCCTCATCTGGAGAGGGCAAGGCAGAGGCCAGCACAGCCCCTCTCGTTCCCGCAGCACGAGAGGATGAAAAGGTCCCTGCATCTTCTCCTGGGCTTGGCGATCAGACTGCAGTGGCAGAGAGCCAGGGAGCTGCTGCGCACAGCCCCGCAGCCTGTGACGAGGAGGGCATTCTGGACCTGGCCAAGTTCACTGTGTGCGGGGAGGGAGGAAGGGATGCAATCATCCTGGATGAAAGCCTGGATGACCTGACACCACCAGACAGGTTGTCAGCTCCTGGGGACACTGAGAGTTCCATGTCTGCAGTGTCCAAATCAGAGGCCGACACAGCCTCTCTAGCTCCTGCAGAAGACAACAAAGACAACGTGGCTTCTCTGGCACCTGGAGACCACTGGGGAGGCCAGCGCAGCCATGTTGGCCCTGGCAGCACAGGAGCCTCAGGTGTCTCCTCCACCCCTGCCAGCCCTCCAGCCACCATCCTGCCTCGCCAGTGCCGGCCCTCGCTCTTCAGCAGGGCGCTCCAGGCTCTGTGCAGGGCCTTCCACACCACAGCCTGCACCAGGGCACAGCCTGAGCCGTAGCTCCCAGGGGCGAGATGGGCCCAAGGATGGGCCCCAGACCAGCCCCGTTCAGCCACTGTGAGAACATCCTGCTGCCAGTCACCGCTCGGCCACAGTGTCCACTTTGTGAAACCAATAAAAGTTTAGTGTTAATTTAACCTAGTGCTCATCGGTGCCTGGTTCATCTTGGCCTCCTTTCCTGCTGCAGCTCTCCAGCTACTCAGCACCAGCCCAGCCCCTCCCAGTGCTCCACCCACCCCTGCACTGGTCCCTGAGCATCCCCTGTGCTCAGTCCCAAGGGCAGGGGCCACTGGCCCCAGGGAGAGCCCAGCTGGCTCTTCCCAGCCCCCTGCTCCTCCAGCATGCCCCTGGGGACAATGTCCAGAAGCCTTTGTGCCAGCACCTCCTAGGGGATGGAGCAGCCCGGAGGTCTCAGCACTGCTCCTCTCTGCCTGCCTTTCTGGAGGGTGGCTCTGACAGTTGCTCAGGTCACCAGGTCTCTCCAGATCAGCAGAACCTTCTCTGAGGGGTCTCAGGTGGTCTTCAGGGGTCTCCAGACTCCTCAGTCTTCCAGGCCCCGGGTCTGGATGCATGCACAGGGATAGGGTTGCGGTTTCCATACTGATATGGCACCATCGCGGACAAGCTGTCGTCCAGCTGGTGGTTTGGAGTCTGTCCCCACTGCTACAGCCAGCTTGCTCTGTCACCATCTCGGACAAGCCGTTGTCCAGTCGGTGGTTCGCAGCCTGTTTACACTGATACAGCGATGCTGAGGCACACGCTACACTGCCCTTGTCACCATCTCTGACACCATCACACAGCACAACCAGGAGATCAGGCCCAGTCAGCCCACGGGTTTATGAAAGGCAGGTCCTACCTGACAAACCTGATCTATGACAAGGTGACTCACTCACTGGAGGAGGGAAAGGCTGTGGATGTGTTTACTTGGACTTTAGTAAAGCCTTTGGCACCATCTCCCACAGCATTCTCCTGGAGAAACTGGCTGCCCATGGCTTGGATGGGTGGATGCTTCACTGGACCAAAATACTGGCTGGATGGCTGGGCCCAAAGACTGGTGGCAAACAGAGTTAAATTCAGTTGATGGCCAGTCACTGTGTTCCCCAGGGCTCAGTATTCGGGCCAGTTGTGCCCAGGTGGACAAGAAGGCCAATGGCATCCTGGCTTCTGTCAGAAATAGTGTGGCCAGCAGGACTAGGGCAGAGATCATCCCCCTGGACTGGGCACTGGGGAGGCTGCACCTCAAATACTGAGTTCAGTTTTGGGCCCCTCACTCCCAGGACACCGAGGGGCTGGAGCATGGCCAGAGAAGGGCGACAGGTCTGGAGCACAAGTTTGGTGAGGAGCAGCTGAGGGACCTGGGCTTGTTTAGCTTTCAGAGAAGGAGGCTCAGGGGAGACCTTCTGGCTCAAAACAGCTCCCTGACAGGAGGTTGGAGCCAGGTGGGGTTGGGCTCTTCTCCCAAGGAACAAGATATAGGGCAAGAGGAAATGGCCTCAAGTTGCCCCAGGGGAAGTTTAGGTTGGACCTGAGGAACAATTTCTTCCCAGGCTGCCCAGGGCAGTGGTGCAGTTCCCGTGATCCCTGGAGGGGTTTAAAAACCATGGAGATTGGTGCTTGACAGTGCTGGGTGTACAGCTGGACTCAATGATCTTAAAGGTCTTTCCAAACCTCATCAATCATACGATTCCATTAAGTGCATGAACAGTGTAATCCTCGTGTACAGCTGCACTTGGGAACTTAGCAGATGATTTGCAGGTACATTGAGAATTTGGATGAAATGAACTAACAGCAAAAATCTATCTTTTTAAGAAATAAGTCATTACAAAGCCAATTCCAAAGCACAGAACACTTCTGGACAACAAACAAATATCCCAAACAAACCAAAACAAACAAAACTCCAAACCAACAAAAACCCCACCACAAATCCTTTTGGACTATAGCAAACAGAGGCTCATGTAACGCTACAGGCCTGGGGAGGAGTGGCTGGAAAGCTGCCCAGCAGAGAGGGACCTGGGGTGCTGGTGGACACCCAGCTGAACATGAGCCAACAGTGAGCACAGGTGGCCAAGAAGGCCATGGGCATCCTGGCCTGGATCAGGAATAGAAATGATTGTGTCCCTGTACGTGGCACTGGTGAGGCCACACCGCGAGTGCTGTGGCCAGCTTTAGGCGTCACAGTGTAAGAAAGACATCGAGGTGCTGAAACGGATCCAGAGAAAGGGCAGTGAAGCTGGTGAGGGGACTGGGGAACACGTGAGGAGAGGCTGAGGGAGCTGGGGTAGTTTAGCCTGAAGGAGGCTGAGAGGAGACCTTATAGCCTTCTACAGCTCCCTGAAAGGAAGCTGGAGTGAGGCCGGTGTTGGTCTCTTCTCCCTAGGAACTGATGACAGGACAAGAGGAAATGGCCACGAGTTGCACCAGGGGAAGTTCAGGTCAGACATTGGGAAGAATTTCTTTACTGAAATAGTCGTTCAGCATTGGAACAGGCTGACAAGGGAGTGGTGGAGTCGCCATCCCTGGGGGTGCTCAAAAATTGTGTAGATGAGGAGCTTCAGGACATGGTATGGTGGTCATGGAGGTGTTGAGTAGAAGGTTGGACTTGATGATCTCGGAGGTCTTTTCCAATCTTAACAACTCTATGATTCTATGTAACAGATGTGTAAATCATCTCATCTCACGTTAGTTTTAACAAATGATAGTATGCGTCTCTCTGCCATCTCCTTTCCACATTTGCTGCTAACTTTTGGACCAAGAGGATTTCTTTCTGACCCAAGACTGTGGATTCCCCAACAATAAAAGCTCTTGAACATCACTTAAAACACTGCCATGTATAAACAAGCCCAGCACACCTGAACACCTATCTCCAGGTTAATAACCTCAGTAATTCTTTGGACCTGCCATGCTGCACAAATAAAAACATCAGCATGCATGCTTTTTGAGAAACCTTTCAGGACAAACTTCCAGCATGAGATTTCTTCACAGACAGGATGAGTCAAGAATATTCTGCAAATGGCAAGTGTTTAGTAGTTGGATAAGCACAGACAGACCATACTCATGTAGAACTATCTATGGGTTTAAATGTCTTTATATCAGCAATGCATTGCTCACAACAGAAATTAATAACTTAATTTGATAATAGAGTCTTTTTTTTTTGTATAAACTTATTAAAATGCTGTAATTGTTCTGCTACTGCCTGCATAAGCCAGGACCAGGGAGAATTAGTTACCATATACAAGACCGCAAGTAATTGCAGTTCCAACTCAACCCCAAATTTCTAGTTGAAACAGATGGAAAAATAATTGGGACAAATCTGCCAGTGCCCTGAATGGGTGGCTCTGACAGGTGCATTAAGGTCCTCTGTATGTCAGCATCCTAAGGCTCTCCAGCTTGTCCAACATATATGACCTTCTCAGTGAACTTAGTGCTACAAAGTCACAACAAAACAAAACATACCCAAAAACAACCAATCAAACAAAACCTCCAAAACTCCAAACCCAACCTGAAACCCTGGGCAAAACAGTGGAAACAAATCAATTTTAATTTTTCTTCTGACTGATTATTAGAAATGTATCACACTTCCTGACTTCTCAATTTAACAACTCTAAATGTTTTAATACAGACTTCATACTTAATAGACAAATCTATTAGATTTGTCTGTCTATTAGATATTAGACAAACCTGTAGATCAAATAGACAAATCACTCATCTGCCACACTACTGTTCTAGAAAGGCAGTATAAAAATTTAAATATGACTAGATAACCTGATAACAAATAGTGAATATCAACAATTACTTATAGCACCAAACAAAGATAACTTATGAAGGCCATACCTTGATAGCTTTATTAAAATCTCCACCACACAACGTCTGCAAGGGAACATTGAACTTCCTCCAGCATGGATTTAAGTTGTTCTTAATCACCTTAAAAAAAAATTACAGCACAACATCATGCAAAGGATGTGGTGTGCAAGTCACTAAGAAACATAACACGAGGGTCCTGCACAACTATCTAAGAACAGCCCCAGTCAGCTCAACCCTGACATGTGTGGACAGTCAAGCAAAAGCTCTGTAAGAAATAAAAGCTTGAAGTTCAGGATACAGTACCATTTTTGAGCTAAGCCAACCTAACAGCTCATCACCACTGAAAGAGAGGAGAGTCCTGCCACTCTTCTTACTTGGTGCACTGTTAGACTCTTCACTGAGTCAGATTCATCTAGTCAGCAGGCAGCCAGCAAGCAATTTTCTGCCAGGTCAATGAGCAGAACCCCTTTTTTAGGATTCTTTCAACTTTTGTTGCAGAACTGGTGCAAAGTATGACTAGGCGTGGGACTCGTGCTTCCAGTAGGAGTCAGCTAGGTGATCAACTCAAGAAAAACTTCAGTGTAGAAACACTACCTCTGATCTGTACACCAGCTGCCATGTTCCAGCATCACTCTGCTTGTAAAACTCCAAAAACGGGTCTGATTTTCCTAAGAAATCCTGCAAACAAAAACCCAACAGAAGTAATCAATACTTCTGCTATATTTTACTCAAGAGAAGAAAAGAGCTGGCTAACCAGTACACTATGCCTCAAAAAAGCACAAAGTCAAACACACTACACATTTGTTTTCCTCTATTCTACTTCTCTCCTTTAAACTGCTGCGCTTTCTAAGCCATGGGAAGTTATCAGCTCTGATTATAAAACTGCCCCCTCACACCATTTTTGTCACTATAAATCGCATCATTTTGCTGACTGAGCAGCAAGGTCACTAAATCCCTGGATCAGTCTTTAGCTTAAAATAACATTGAGGCAGCATATATAAATTTCCACCTTTTCTTCCTTAATAACATTACAAAATTCTCAGTTCACAGCTACAATATTCACCAGAGATAATTATGTAATTGCACTGTGTTCATACACAAAATACACCAAACCCAAAAATAATCCCCCAAAACCTAAACCCGGCAGCTGAGTTTTTGGTTTGACATTGTGGTTTTCAACATGAAATTATGTCTCCAGTTAACTTCACAGCTTCATTTTAAGTACTGAAACACAGTGAACCTTTTTTCATAGACAGATTATCTAGCTGAGCTGAATGTCTGCAAACACGGAGAGATTCCTGGCCAGAAAGCACGGCAAATAAAGCAGAAGCACGCGAGATATTTTTAGAAAAATCAATACCTTTTTGTCCAAGTTTTGAGCTTCAATTTCCAAATACACATGCCTGGTATCTTTAATCTCCTCTGCTGAAATCTGTGCCACAGAAATGTGAGGAAAAAAAAATAAAATAAGAGCAGCAAGAAACTCCACTAAGTTTTGCTTGTACTTTATCCATGAAGAAAACCATAGTTACAAACATCTACCTTTCCTGCACACGTGCAATATTTGAAAATACACTGACAGAAGACTAGAAATGTTACTTTGTTCCAGACAACGTAGCAAAGAATGAAAAAAAACATTTTATTTTTGCCACACAAAAACCTTATTTACCGTAATGGTGCCCTTTCCTGCTGGTTTTCCCTGCTTCAATTCCAGTGGTCGGGTAAACACTGAGCTGGACACAACCTAAGGTTAAGAGACATAACAGAAATCCTAAGTTAGACAAAGAGCAAACACTCTTCAGGAGCAAAATTTTCAAGCTCTCCTAAAAGGATTTACAGACGTTTCCAACAGCAACAATCATCAGAGTCTCTCCTCCTGAATGGCTGATCAGCCTGAAAACTATCTTCCCTCACGACCCACAAAACAGTACCCACTAACTTGTGTCCAAACTTACCTTTAGCCTCCTATTTTTGCCACCTGCAAGACGCAAGGGGCATTTTCATCACGAGTAGCCAAAAAGCTATTAAAAATGAGAAAAGACTATTTAATTTATCAAGTCTTTTTTTAATAATGTGAACCCCACTCTTTCTCTCCCTAGCTACACAAACCCCTCCTCAGGAAACGAATGCAGAACCCCCAAATTTAATGCCTAACAATCACTTTTGTGCAAAGGAAACTCCATTAGTGCTCTCCAAGCACCACGCCTGCCTTACTCCTTGGCTGCTTTTAGTGCTACAAGCACCTCCTAAATTAAGGAATTAACTGCACATCACATGCATTTTTAGCCTTTGCTTTGTGATTGACACGGTGATTTTAACCCGGTTCAACAGCAACGCAAAATAAACTGTTCAACAAGACGTTTTCAGATGTCAAAGCCCTTCATGAAAATAAAGCAATCTTTCAGCCCATTTTTCATAATAAACCAAGCACTTGCTGCTACTTTAGAGATCACTTCACATGCCTCTACGTGTACCTGGCCCAAGGTGCACTCGATCCCTCCAAGGTAGTCATCGTCATTTAAATCAAAGGACTTGTTATCGATATCGTACACACCAAATTTCAGCTTCTGCACCTTCTCAAAGTAGTAGTCTACCACCAGTTTCTTGCAGAATTCGGGGTTTTGGCAGTTCTTGATCCTCTCTGTGCGATCTAGCTGCACAAACACGGAAGCAAAGCCATTGATGAGTAAGAAACGTGCTGCCTTTCACCCAGCTTTTCACCTGCCCACCCAGGCCTCTGTGCTGGTGGAAAACTCAAGGCACCAGCTGGGCCGGCCTTTGCACTTGGTGCTGAAGGAGCTGCTGCTGCCCGGCTGACAGACAGCTCTCTGAGAAAGGAAAACACAGCCGATAACAAATGGTGCTGCACAGAACTCTGAAAGTTAGGGGGGAAAAAAGTCTGGTGAAACCGTATTGTGATAGAGCGTGTGCTCTGGGGTAAAGGAAAGAGGGCAGGTCACATCACAGCAGGCAATCAAACCTCCCAATGCAATTCATGGAATCACAGATTCATTCAGGTTGGAAAAGCCCCTTGGGATCACCGAGTCCAACCATCAACCCTACTCTCCAAAGCTCACCCCTAAACCATGTCCCCCAACACCACAACTAAACGACCCTTAAACACACCCAGGGATGGGGACTCGACCCCCTCCCCGGGCAGCCTGTTCCAGTGCCTGACCACTCTAAACCTCCCCCAGTGCAGCCTGAATCCATTCCCTCCTGTTCTATCGCCAGCTACCCGGGAGAAGAGACCAGCACCAGCCTCTCTGCAGCGTCCTTTCGGGTAGCTGCAGAGTGAGGAGGTCTCCCCTCAGCCTCCTCTCCCAGGCATTCACGGGAGCAGCCAGTGAAACCCAGGGCGATAGAACTCGGAGCAGAGCCGGGTGCGGGCCCCGGGGGCTGGTGACCGAACGCGCGGGAATGACACACACGGCACCCGGGAAGGGTCCGGAGCGGCGCTGCCCTTACCTCGGCCCACTGCCCGCCGCCCACCTCCTGCAGCAGAACGCAGAGAGGATCCGACTTGGAGCCCAGGTCGCGGTCGAGGAGGCTCCGGCAGGACACCGACAGCTGCACGCTGGTGACGCACCCGGCCATCTGCGGGCAGAGCGGAGGGTCAGACCGGAGGGTCAGACCGACCGACGGCCCCACCGCGCTGCTCGCCCGCGCCGACGACTCCGCGGCAGCGCGCGTGTCCCGGGGGCGGGGCCGCGGCTCCTCGGCGGGTTCCCGGCCGGAGCGGGCCCCGCGACGCCGCCGCCGCCGCCTTTGCTGCTGCACGGATCGGGCCCCGCCCGCCGCTCTCGGCCGCTGCGGCTCCCGCCGCCGGGCTGCGAGGGGTTTTGGGGGGCAGGAGGCGGCCCTTCCCGCGCCCGCCTCTCCCCCCGCGCCCAAGCGTGTCAGACGCGCTCTCGCAGGTTGGCGCCGCAGCGGCTCAGGCGCCGCTGAGCCCCGGGGCCGAGGGGGCCGCTCCCGCAGCCCCGCCTCTCACGGCCCGAGGAACGCGCGGAGGGCAGCGGGCAGAGCGGCCCGCCCCAGGGGAGCCTCAACTTCGCTCAACATGGTGAAGGCCTAAAAGCCCCCAAGCTGACAGCCCTCCCTGGGATCCCAGCGCCAGGGGCCTGCCAGCCCTCCCCTCCCTTCGAGCCGAGTACCACTGTTTCACTGTATGCTTCGTTCAGAAAAACCTGCAGCATAACCTTGTAACAAGGTGATAACTAAATTTTATTCCATCTCAAACTGCAGACACTCCTGTGCAAGGCAGAGCTGCCACTCTCAAAACCGAGTTTATAGGATAGGCTTTCAAGCATCAAAATATTCAAGAGATGGGACAGCTTGAGAGCCCCAAGGAGTACTTTAAATGTATTTCATTAATAAGCTCCTGAAGAGTTCAGAAAACATGGTAGTAATTATTTGGTCTTGCTAGTATCTGAGTGTCCATTGGGCTGTCTCATACTTGCAGGTGTAAAAATTTCTCAGTGAAGAGATCAGCTTTTATTAGACATTGAATCCCTTAGACCTCCCAGTCTGCAGTCTACCCGGACAGACATTAGACAGTGTCGCTCTGCGTGCTATTGCGTGGCACTCTGACACTCCAAGGATGGTGGCAGGACAAAACCAGCACTCAGTAACAATTAGAGAAGCTTGGGGCAAAGAACACAGCTCAGCTTTCTGCTAAGGTGGCCAGCATCAGCTGCTCTATTGCCAGTATTTTCAGAGAAGCTAGTCTGATGGAGCCTGGTCAACTGTTCAAACTCCTAGTAAGAGCCATCCACCTTGCAATTCAGTTGCCTTCAATTCCAAATAAGATTTGCAAAGAAACCACTGCCTTATTAATAAATAATGTTTCTCCTAAAAGTGCAAGCCACGGGCAGTTTTTTCTTTACCTATACATACCATCCCACCAGACCAGTTTACATCTCAGTCTCACATCTGCGCAGACAACCATAACCGTGTTGGTGACACCAGCCGACACTGGGGATGATCCTGACAGCCAGCTTTGGATCCTGTGCCAACATTTCTCCTCTATTTTCCCTCTACTGCAACAGAGGTTTCTGTACCAACAGGAGGCAGAACCGGGAGCCACCCTTCCTCCCAAAGAGCACAAAGGATCAGGAGTAAAATTAACCTCAAAGAAACGGTTCTGGATAAGCAGCAGCATCCCCAAACGGCAGCAGTCCCTTTCTGGGAGGAAACCACTACTACAGGTCTCAAGCTGCACGCAGAACCAGTCCATACACACTTATTCCATGTTACAAAGACACCAGTAAGTAAGAGTTTGAGATGGGAACTGTTAAACCACACAATGAATCCAGGAGACGAAGTGGCACAATGACCACCTCCCATCTACCTGAATCTCTTCTCCAGAGCAGCAGCAATGAAATTATGAAAACGCTCCACTGCCACAAGGATCTATTTTTCAATACACTTAACATCCAGAGGCTGTCTCATCCTCTGTTTCTGGATTGAGTAACAGCAGAGGATTTCCCTTGAAACACAGCCATAATGTTCTGCTGAACGCCTGGGAAGTTACAAACCACAAGGGATCCTTTCCCACCACATCCTTCTGCTCCATCTGGACACTGCAGGGCACCAGCTGATGCACGTGACAAGGAGGACACAACAGAGTACAGCCAGGATGGTTGCTCGGAGCGGCTGAGCAGGAACTATTCTTCTAACAAGCCAACCAAGGGGATAACAAAAAAGTGGGTTTAACAAACCAACAATAGACACAACCCTTGTGGAAAGAAGGGGGATAGCTCCTTAACAGATTCAGATAAAAATGTCATGTTTAGTCTGAAAACATCAGTTTGAACCTCAGCCAGCAATTGTTTATGTTGCTGCCCACAGACATCCTTGAAGGGCCCACACAAAGTTCTTTTCACTTCACAGCTTTCCAATGCACTCTATCATGTTCTGCAGTTTCAATCCATTCCTTGAACAGCAGCAGCAGAAAATCCTGATCTTAGATTAGTCTCAGCATCTCAGCAGCAAGACCAAGGAGTAGGTGGTCTGTTAAGAAAACATCAATTTCAATCAAGCCTGAAGATCTGCTTGGCCTCTAGGTCAGCACCTTCAGCCAGCTGCCCTGCTCATGCAGTTCCTGGGAGAAATGCAAATCTCCTGCCTGCATCTGAAAGGCTCAAAAAGATCAAAAGCTTAATATATTTTAATTCCCAAACACAAACATACAAAAATACTGAATAGGGAAAAAAAAACCCCAACCAAACAGTGGAGCTCCTCAGCAATCAGGACAATTAGCCCCAGCTTCAATTACCAGCTATTTTTAAATGGGATTGAGTGATGATATGCATTGGCTCAAATATTGTCTTTTCCTTCCTAAAGCGAGATTTCTGGAATATACTTCCATTCTTCATAGTAAACTACTAAGATACAATAGTAACTGCATCCGTCTTCCTAAAAAACCTGAATTATCTGTGAAATAGCTCAGTTGCCTTTGATCTCCTCTCTCCACAAAGGCTCTGTTTGCTTGCTCCTGGAGTGACCATCCTGAAAAGCAGTGAAAACAGCAGCAGTCAGCGCTTGGAACCACCCCATGCCTAATGCCACCTCCCATCCCGTGTCTCCCTGAGGAGAAGCCTGCGATGCTCTCTTTTCTCTTAAGCTTCTTGTACTGAACTTCCACGCAAGCTTACACCATCTTGCTTCCAGCACTTGAAAAGCTGCCCAGCTGGCTCCTGAGGAGCGAGCACCGAGCAGTCAGTCCACGGTGAGCAGCAAAGCTCCAGCGCTGCACCAGACACACGGCAAGACAAAAAGGGGCTACTGGTTCCTCTGCTCAAATGGTGCGTGAAGGCTCTGATCCCAGGCCAAGTACACAGTTCAATATAATTAAGATGATAGAAGTCGGGGGTTTATTATTTTTATTAACATCCTTCCTTTTTTCCTTGGCATGCTCTCAAAGAGCGGCAATCGCGTTCAGCTTGCAGATTCAAGTCAACATTTCAAAACCAAATTTCATGTTGTTTCACTGAGTTTTTGTAGGTCATGCTTATATCTATTCATACACACCAAATTTAGGTTTTAGATTTGCAACAATCAATCCTTACTGTGAGAGAATATTATTTACAGTTGTCACAACACTGAAGCTTTGCCATTTCCCAACAGTTGCAGAAATTCTCAAATTCACCGACTTCTTATCTTCCCCTTTGCAACCAGCCTTGATAACTAATATTGTTGTTTATTATTTGAAACTTCTGGTTTGCCCAAGACAATGGGTATTAGCAGCTAAAGCAAAGTGCTTTCCATAAAGGTATTAAAACACACTAAATTTATAAAGGATTTATTATAGATCAGATCCTTCACAGCTAACAATTGTGACAGTTTAACAATCTCAACAACTTACTTGCCACTGTTAGATAAAGTACAGTACGGTCTGGAAGTCACAAAACTATTCCAGCAGCAAAAAATCCAATTTGCCAAGTAAAAACAAACTCCAAAACATGACCATAAATTGAAACTCTGTTTAGAAGACGTAAACCAGAGAGTCACTGGGTGCATCCCAGCATAGCAGGTTCAGGAGAAAAGGCAACGTAAGCAAGTCACTGGCTAAGGGCTGTTGTGAGAAACAGCCTGTACAATCACAACTGCTGGTACAGCCCACCTCATGACCAACAGTTTGCACTGACAGCAGACACATCTGACCTAATGCCCTCACAACGCGCAGAGCATCACTGTTGAGAGGCATCGCCTGGCATGTTTCATCTTGAGCAGGATTCTGCACATTTTTTCTCAAGGGAAGAGTTTCTAACACTCTGCTTCAGATCCAGGAGGCATCTACGTTTTTCACCTTCAGTTAGAAGTGCACATGATACACCACCACATTTTGGGGAAAAAACACTTCATCACCCCTGTTACCACCACAAACCTGAGAGCAAAATCCTATCCACCCAGCCTGTAAGACCCTGAGTGCATACTCCACAAAGTACACGTGCTCTCACTGCTCAACCAGCTGCCCCTCCCAGTTACTCAAGTAAAACAGAATGGATCCAGACTGTGTCCGCCTAAAGAAGCGTTCAGACCAAACTGAGGTCCATTTTTGAAAGCCAAAACTGTTTTTACTCTGTGTACTGTATCTTCCCTGGAAAGAGGATCATAAACTCCTACAGTTGTGTAATACACACGGAAAAAGAAATACTGTGTTTCCAACAAAGCTGTTCTACATTGAGTTGGAGCACACCAGTAAAGAAGTTGGTCCTGAATAATCAAACCAACACCAAGAAACTGCTGCATTCTAGGAAAATCAACTAGGAGATTCATGTTACACATTCAGAAAAGTAAGGAATTGCCTGTGACTTTTTATAGATGAATTTCAGAACTTCCAACGCTTTTCATGTGTTTTTACAGAAAAATCAACTTTCTTTCATACAGGAGATTCTCCAATGGAAACAAAACCAACTCCATGGACATCTATTATTAATTTGCAATTATTCTTCTAGTGATTTTGCCTAATCAAAGCTTTAAAGCAAATGTAAGAGAAGAAAGTGCTGTCCACCTATGCTTGAAGCAAGCTCCAGAACAAGAGTGCTGAAAGATTTTAACTGTCCCAATTCAGAGCTTCAGAGGGTCTCACATTTCCCCAGAATGTCACATATGGGTGTCTGAAGATCAACAAACTTCTCTGTACCTATCCCTCTGCAGCAGAAGTGCCACCACTTAGATGACTAAGGATTGAGTGTTGGACTGCAGAAGGTGAGAATTACTGAACTACAACATTTCATCTTGCACGCTTCCACACTGCACCAAGCCTGAAGGCAGAGGCACCCCTTCCCCCTCAGGCTGGGGAGGACAGGGTGAAGAAGAGGACCATAGTGCAGGAGGGAGGTTGTGACTCAGATCAGCCCAGGGTGGCAGTTCACAGGACCCATGGAGTCACCCAGAGGCCAAGAAAAAAATCTAATAACTTGATGGCATCAAACACCACCAGCAGCACTTTTAGTAGTGCCAGGAGAGATGTCTTTTGGAGAGAAAACATCAGTGATATTGCAGAATCCAGACTTGGTTCCACTGCTTCATTTGAGATGGAATAAACAAGGATTCAGCACAAGAAAACCTGCAGTTTGTTCCTAGTTAATCACACTAATAAATTCTCATTAACTCCATTACTCTGCACAGGACACTCAACACGCTCTGTTTCAGTGTATACCAAATACTATACATTAAGAACCTGGTTAACTCAAGCTTGAGGCTTTAACACACGTGCTGAGGGACAGCTGATTTCCAAGGACCTTATTATGTCCTGGACTGACTATAGCCTCTGCCTGACATCCTGCTTACAAGGAAAACAGAAATTCCAGCAGCATGTACCAACTGCAACTGTCACCATCTTGTCTTCATGACATCCCACACCTCAAGAAGCAGCACACCCCACACCTGTAGCAGACCATCCCAGTTAATAAATCCTGCACTTCCCAACAACTTCACATAGTCCCCTCCTTGTCCATTACTTAGTTTAATCCCCCATCTTGTGGTTATCACACTGCTTTATTCAAAACAGCTTCTCTCTTCTCCTGTGTGAGCCCCAAGCAACGCCTTCTCAGATCACTGGTTCAATTTTCAGGGGACAGCATGTTACATTTTGGGTTTCAAGGTTATAAAACTGATACTGGTGCTGAAGTAGTGTCAAGCATCACTTTCTAAATGTATTATCAATACAAAAATCCTAATGGGATTCTACTTTCCTGAACCCCATAAGGCTCTAAAAGAGCTCAAAAGCTAGGTCTGTACCACTAGATGCACTAAAAAGTCTCACAAGACCACAGTCCACAAAAAATTATTACTGAGTGCAGCCTCTTTCCAGCACACCAGCTCTTCCACGGGCCACAGAGCCTCATCCCACGGCCCAGAAACTCTGCAGAGCATTTATGTTCTACCACTTCATTATTCCCAGGAGTCTGCAGTGGGGAAGGTTAAGACCAGCATTCCTACAGGCGGATAACAACTTGGAACACACTGTAGAGAACACGGATTTATCTGTCACCACTCCTTCTGAATGATCAATCAAAAATCGGGGGGCAGCAGGTTAACTAACATTACAAATTTGACATAAAACCTGAAACAAAGGGCATCTCCTCATTGTGAAAAAGGAAACAAAGTTGAGTACTATTACAAACACCTTTCTAGCCAAATTGCTCTGGTAGCTTGAGTCAGTCCTGGTAAGGAGAGTCCACGGTCCCACAGACAGCTGTAGGTTCAGGGATGAAGACACAGAGGAAAAGCTGTTTCCCAGCAGGTGCAGCAGCACAGTGTGGAGGCTGTGCTGACACGCAACCACTGCAAGCCATGGCAAAGGGTACCAGCGGCACAGCTGCCACCCCAGACAGGCCTTTCCCAGTTCTGAAGGGGACTACAAGCCTTATGCAGAGAGGTTACTGGCTCCAGCACACCTACGGCGCTGCTGGACACACGTGGAAGTTACAATCTACTTCTACTTACTGAGTTGTCTCTGCACGGCCCCTGAAGCTCCGTTATCGCCATGAGAACTTGAGTTGGGTTTGGGTTTTTTTTGTATCTGAAGGCAGCCCATGGGTACCAGCGCTGAGCACAAGCTGTGGCAACCCAGCCTCCAAGACATCTGCGGAAACCGAGAAGGTGAAGCTCCCGTTTATAGAATCACAGGATCACTTGGGTGGGAAAGAACCTTTAAGCTCATGGAGTCCAACCATTAACCCAGCACTGCCAAGTCCACCACTAAACCACATTCCTCAGCACCACATTTACACATTAATAAAACACCCATATAATAATATATCATAGAATATCAGCTTGGAAGGGATCCCAAGGACCATCCAATCTTTAGCTATATAAGAGTAACAAGTTTATGACAGCTAAAAAAAAAGCCGAAATGAAGCACAAATTTCCAGCAGAAAATGCTAAAAAGAACTTCAGTCATTTCATCCTTACTGCAGCTTTCCCCCACCAATGAACAGGAACCATGTCCCAACTTATGGAAACAACGCTTTCTTCTACAAGTCCACCTTTATGCTCTTCAGCGTTCACCTTTAGCTTATGCACCACAAATATTCCCCTTAAACACGATCACCACGCTCAAAGAAAGGCCTGTGCACACCTTTACTATATATATATATATCCACCACTTTTCCAAGAAATAAGCAGATAGTTCAACACTGGTTCTATTTCAAATATTCATAGTACATTGACAATGTGGTTCAAATTAACACCTCAACTTAAAGCAAACCCTAAATTACTTTTCCAAGCTCTTCAAGCAAAAGAAAACACACTTCAAAGTTCTTCATAGCATTTAGCAGTAGAATAACAAAAAATCATGTCCTTGAAAAACTACCTTAGAGCAGGCTGGGGCTTTGGAATCAGTTCTTCATTTGGCTTAAGCTGGAACTGCAGCTGCAGTCCTAGAAGTGCCCACTGACTTCTCCCACCAAATCAGACTGGTTTTTCATTTCTTTCATATTTTTATCCAGACTCCCTTCCCCCCAGGATTCTCAAATATTTATTACCAAAATGTAACAAATAATTTAATTGAAAAAACAGCCTTAAAAAGCTCAGCCACACCAACCTTTGTAACAAGCCCAAACACAGCATTTTACATCGCAGTCTTTGCCTTTCTCAAGTAAGGCCTCGTTCCTTCCCTTAAAATCAGTTATTCCCATCTCGGGCACAAAGAAGAAAACCATTCTGTCCCATGCCCCAAATAAAACAAGCTGGCTATGGCTCTTCCACTTCTCAGTCCTGACTCCTTAAGTAGACCGTAAGACTACACCATATTCCTCCTCTTTGGTTCTTCAACAAACTTCACTTGCACATACCTCAACTCACCACTTACTTGCAGCCACAATTTTTGAGGGTCACCTCTTGGCATTCACTCTTCCAATCCCTTTAGCAACTTCCACCCTTCCCAAAGGCTGGAAATCTAAAGCATCCCATACATACTTTAGCGTCCACACGATTTCACCAACTCCCCCAAACATAGCCATGATGCTACACGAGTGGCTTTGAGGCAGAAACTCCATCAGGTCCATCTCTCTACGTTAGCGCACAGCGTATGAACAGCACGGCTTCAAAATAAGGCTTCAAAAAGAAATAACAGCAACACATTTTACCCATCTTTGTTCTTTTCTCAAACAAATTCACATTACTGAAGAATTCTGGTGACCACAAATAGATACTCAGTTAATTAAAAGTTTGCCATTTGCATTGCACTACTGAATGGTTGCCAGAAAAAGGTTGACGTATCCCAGATGAATTCTTTAGACTATTCTCAGTTGTCTTGGAGTTACTACTGCACAGTGCCAACTCTTGCCAAAAAAAACTAAGGACATAAAGCAGAAGCAATCTTTCAACTTCTCACACATTACAGAATCACACTATCTCTCACATCATGTAATTCAGGCTTTCTTCTTTATGGCCTTTAACCCTCAATCTAGCTCCTCATGAAACACGACCTGGAAAAGAAATCCTGTATATTGCTTCTGCAGTGCTCCTAAGAAGCTGATTTCTTCAATTTAGTCATTGCAAGTTCAGCCTCTCTTATGCCAACGCTGCCTTTCAGTTCTTCTCTTTTGAGCATATGCTTCTTTTTAAGCGAGAGATTCACACCCCCATAATACTTTTCTGTTACTTAATTATTACCATCTGTAGTATGAGCTTCTTCACTTCTCCATCCTAATTTGTTGTGAAGTAGTGGTGCCTCAAAATAGAAAAACCTACAAAAAAAGCCACTACCACAAAAACCTGACATCAAGGAAGCAGAACAAAGAAAGGGATTTGGCAAGGGATTTTAAAAGTGGTTTCTTTTCCCCTCCATCCAGAATAACAACGTATTTAAAGGCCACAAAACGCCACACTGACCTCACGTCCCTTTTCTGTTCTCCTCCAGACCCAACTTCACACGTCAGTGAAACCTCCCAAAAGCAAACCCCATTATGACGATGGATTCAAGGGATCCGGCTTGTCTCGGCACCAAACGAGCCACAATGACCACACAATCCTCTGCGTTAAGGGAGAAGAGATTCCACAACTGCACACAGGTATTTCCTCGAGTGCTTCTTCCACGTCTGCTACCCACAGTGTACGTACTGCAATACTTTTCAATCTATACCCTAAAAAGTCTGGTGTCATTAAGTTTGAAACCCAGTGTTGGTCTAGTCTGAAATTCTCCCCCAGGCAAGCATCTTTATTTTCTCCAAGTCAAATGAATAGTTACAACTATTTTTTTAATAAATATGACCAAACTAAGTCAGAGGGAAGTTCTCGGAGCAAAAGCTTCTCTGGTGAAAATCCCAAGTAAATGTCAGAGCTGCACAAGCATGAAGTGAACGACAGTGCCTCCAGCAGAGAGCGGGGCGGAAGCTGGGAACTCGGGTTACCGGGCAGCAGAGCACCAACTGCACGCAGCTGAAAACCCGCGACAGGCAGCAGCCAGGACAAAGCCTCAGCGCCGCGCTCGGCACGGCGCCCGTTTGTTCATCGCAGCTGCTTCACCTACGGGGCTTGTGTGTGTACCTAATGCAGCAGCAGAGGGACTTGAAGATCCCAAAGATTAAAACAGTGTCCGTTCTCATGGTGTAAGCGTAAGCGACCTTGGAGCGTGGGCTGCTCAGAGCTGGTGAGAACAACAGGCTCTCTCTACCTTTTCCAGACTAAACAAGGCGAGAGGGAGGTCAGAGACAAGACCAGAAGGCTGGCGCAGAACTTGGTTCCAGGGATGCCCCTCACCTTTCCCAGCAGCAGCACTAGAGGATGATACGGCCGAATTCCGGCAAGTCGCTGCCCTGAAAAGAGTTGATGTTTCACACAGGTAACATTACCTGCAGACTCATATTAGGATTTAGTACACTGAGTATTTTTGTTTGTTTAAACCAAAGCATTTTTGGTTTCCAAATAACTTTTGTTATTGCTTGAAGTTATTTTTACAGACACATCTAAGGACATTATTTTAATGTGAAAAGGAGCACAAGCCATCCAGCACAAGGAAAACACTGCACACTCTCTTTTCTGCTCCTGGAGCAATCAGGATAGCCAAATACCACCTTCTCATGCAAAGACATAGTCCTCGTGTTGCAAGGGAAAATGCATTTGGATTATTGACTAAATACACACAATGCCTATAAAAGGCACAAAGTAGTGTCAGCTACCCAAAGGGAGGGATGAGTGTCCAGGTGACAAAAAAAACCTTCCAAAACCCCAGGATATTTGTGCAGCATGTCATGGTGCTGCATATGTTATTTTCCAGATACACTTAAAAGGCTTTATTTTTATTTTTTTTTCTTTAGAGACACACCCACTTTACTCAGAATGCTTTTATGTACGCAGGGGTTATCAATGACTTCAGTGACAACTACAACTGTCTTTAAAAACCTTAAAACTTTAAAAACCATCAAAACTAACTCTGTTTTACATACAGTCTAAGAATACTTAAGGCCGTGGAGGGCTCAGGTTTAACTGTTTAACAGCAAACCACTGAGATCAATTACACATCTCATAGGTTCTACCAGCAACACCTGAATTTAAATTCCAGATTAGTTTCAAAATTTAACTACCTACTCACCGGTTTATCCTCTCCCCCACTCCAGTGCTGAAATTTCTGAACCACAAACCTTCTTCATTAGATTAAGGCATCACTGTTGCTTTTACTGAAGCTCAAGAGTGAGTTTGGCCTCAACCTTTTACTGTCAGCCCTACTGCCACTTCACTGATGTGCCTTTAACATGCTGAAAACATTCTGCCACTGGCTTCCTGGTTACTTGGAGACAAATTAGCTATACACGACCACCCTGTGTAAGCACTTACCTCCCTCCTAAAAGCATTCAAGTCCATAGGTGGAAAAAAAGGTTTAAGTGTTATAAAAGCCATTCCCTTTATTCATATGAGACTGGACTGATAACACAGAAGACTGGCTCCCCAGCACTGCTGGAATGTAGTGGGGGAACCCTAGGCAAGTGAATTAGTAATATTTAACAACTCCACCTCTCCCCCCTAAAGAAGGGGTTTCCCTTATGCTCAAAGAACTGCCAGTGCCTAATTTTAGTCTAATTAGCCTCCAAGTTTGCAGCTGGTTGCGTTAGTGTTCCTCAAGAACATGGCATTTACAAATATTGCCCTATTATTAGAAATACTTGGCTAATAACGGAACAGCATTGGCAATTTTCACTTTTGACCTGAGCTTCCTGTTCAAACAAGCAAGGACCTTTCACATGCCACATCCTCCCTCTAGTAAAAACAAGCAGCAATGCTTTGATTCTACCACTGAAGTTTCATAAGAAGCTCCTATTAGGGAGCACATTCCATCAAATGCCACCACAGTAAGGTCACTAAGCAAGTGGGTGCTGCAGAGGCCTGAAATCTTAGTGACAGCAGTCCTATGAATGTTATCATAAAAGGCACCCGAAGTGACCCAAAAGGAATTCTTAAAGCAGTCGAGGTTCTGACTAGCTGTTTTCCTCCCCAAATCTAAGTGACCAGAAAGCATCTCTAAGCTTTCTATTGTCACACAGAGCAACACTACACCCACAGTCACATCTAATGGGAAATGGTTGAAATGAAACTCCTGGGTCAAAGCTATGAACTAGCCACCTGAAGTTCCACCTCTACTGGGATGGCCAGAAAGCAGAGCGATGCCACCCCCCTGGTTATTTGGTTAACAACACTATAATTGCAATATGAAGACTGCAAATGTCACCAGCCTTCCAGAAACACTGATGGGTGCAAAAAGCCAGACTATGCCAACCAAGAGAGTTTTAGGCAGGATCAGTTCCTGTTTTCCCTGTGCAAACCTATCAAGTCTTAAATTTTCCTTTTTGAAGTTTACAGGAAGTTGCAGTCCCTCAGCTGCGTACTGGAGAGGCAATCCCCACTCTACCCCCTGAACCATCCTGGCTGTGATTTCTCATCAACTGAATGAGGAACTACAGTCTAGTTCACTGGTGACTCGTAACAAAAGATCTCTCAAAAGTTAGGGGAAAACAGCGAAACCCACGTGGGAGTAGCAAACACAAAGTTAGAAAAGTGGTTTTGTGGAAATAGGACCCACATTAAAATGAAATTAATCAATTTCTGAAAGCTCTCTTTAATATATCTGGGAATCAACAGGTAAGACCGCTGGAACTTAGGGCTGTAGGCGTAAGAGCATACAAGAGAGCAACAGCCACAAAGCAGTAAGGTTTGACTATGCAGCAGTAGAGTAGCTCGGGTCTGAATTCATCTGGTTGCTTCCCTCCTAAGCTGCCATGCTGTGACTACACATTTAAAAACAGAATGATAACAACAGCTACACGGGAGTGAGCGCCAGCGAGAGAAAAGTGTCACAGCTAAGCCATTCAATACCTGCATTCAGTCAGGAGCTATGGAAAATGAGCACTTTCAGGGCTGCTTTTCTTACATATGGTATTTATACCCATGAGTGAAAAGCATCCAGGTCAGGAAGGTGGGAAGCACTCCCTGCACAAACACCCCCCAAACATTCCACGTAGTAACAAAGCTCAGAGAGAATTACTGACAAAGTCATCTGTACAGAAAAAGCTACAGCATACCTACCTGATCATAAGAGAGGGAAAAGAGTAGCAGAGTTCAGTACACAGCCACAAACCTTAACTCAAATGCATACTACCAACCAACAGATTTTCATCCCGTGGGAAAGCCAAATCTTTCAACTACGATCACATTCTCACTGCCAGAACCAGATAGGAAGAGAACCCCTCCAAGTTCCTCTTCCTGCAGAAGCATTTAACAGTTCTTCTTCCACCAGGAGGAAGAGTCATTTGTTCTGTACACAAACTCTGAGTTTTCCCAAAACCATGAAAGAACAGAGCCACAGATCAGAGGGGAGCATCAGCAAACCTGCAAAAGGGCAAAGATGAGCAAATGTATTCGGCGAGGCTGCTTCCAGGCCCAAGGCTGTTTCTGAAAAACCTCTTACAGCAACAGCATTTATCTTTTTTTTTTCTTCCCCTTTTAAAGACCTGCACAATATCTAAAGAAGTGAACTGACATCAAACTGATTTGTGTATGTCTCTAGACTCAAACTGTTTCCCACCATACCAGTAAAGTCGCAAAACTGCATCCTTCCCATCAATTATCTTGTCAAAATTAGTTTCTCGTTTGCACCAGAGTCTGTATTAAAGAGGAACTGCAATCCTTCGATTCAAGGTCTAACCCCCGTATCTGGATAATCATCCTAGAACTGCTCTGAGCGGTCCGATGTCCAGCCAGAGGTTTTAAGTGGTCCATAATACGCAGTTGTTTCAATTCTGCAGATCAGAAGGCCAAACGGGTCAGAGCACGCGCTGCTGAACAACACGCTGAGGACTGGCAGCATTCGCTGTGGGAAGCAGCAGCTTTGGAACTACCACAGCAGAAGACTGAAAAGGAACAAAGATTCAGAAACTGGAATTGTTATTTACAATTAACACACCACTGGTGTGCCTGGGCAACGGGAATTTAATTCTTTTTTCTTTTCTAGAGTCTGCAGTCTTTAGTGCACCAAAACACTCTCAGTGAAACAAGCTGCTAATTTCAGACAGCGTTGGCAACAACTCCTTTAAAGACAGCCTGAGCAATTCAGCAGCACTGACCAGCATGTACATTCTTTAGAAGGCAGACCCTCCACGTCAACGGGCGCATGGCTACAGTCTTCATTTTTGCATTCATCTTCCTCTCCGCTCGCAACAAATCCAGAGCATAGACATTCAAGGAAAACATTACATGCTATGAACCACCACTGAGAATGAAAAAAGAAGGATCCTTCAGGTTTCTTTAAACCTACAAAGCCTCAAACCTCTCATAAATCTGTATTTACAAGGTGGCAACAATTCATCAATGAAGAACTGGCTTGAATGTTGTCTCTGATATTGCATAATTGACTTGTGGTAAAAACAAAATCTGACTGCAACATTTACGTGTAACTGCTTGAAAACTTGGTAGCTTCCAAGTCACACTCATCTAACCATTGCAGTTCTTCCACATAGGTCATAAGTTTCTCCTTGAATAATTAGTTATATTCATGCCTTCTCTTGTGAATGGGACAACCAAAACGTGTTTAACAGAAATCTCATCAGGAATATAACACTTAACCACTTTTTTTGGGGGGGGAGCAGTACTTCAACACTAACACTGCTAAAATCACCAACCGAGCCAGTTACAGAAACACAAGAACCTTCTTTCCTTAACTTGAAGGCATTGGGACATCAGTGTCACTGTATTGTTCCAAGGAGGATGTTGGTTCCTGACACTCAAAGCACCAAGGCCAAACCAGCTGCGACTTTGAGCAGCGCCCATCAGCAGATGCTTTCTGTCGCTATCTCTTGTTAGCAGCCAGCCTTGAAGTGGATACACAAGGGCTGTTACATACCTTCCACGCTGGACGTGGGACCTCAGAGGTCCTCCTCCTTATTTCTACGGCTGCTCACAAATACAAACATTTGCAAAGTAAGCCATTTTATCAAACCTGGCCGTGTAGTCTGTTAATATAAAGGTATCCCTCCTATTTTAGCGAGATGTGCAGCTTGAGGCTGCATCTAACTCGAAAGTGAATTGCTACAGAAAACTTCTTGCATTTGCAAGTGACACTTGATAATAAACATTTCTCTAGATAGGCTTTGAAGGATCAGCCATAACTACTTGGAACAGCAGCTGTATTGTTACATACATAAGTACTAAATATGCTACGACTTCCTATTTTTTCAAAAAGCCTACTCTCAAGGAAGAGGGGATATTTACCCAATAATTTATTACTAATTAATGCTAAAAGACATGGAGCATCAACTGCTTGGCAAGAGCCCTTTCCCCATCCTAAACCCTCCACCTGTAATTCCATCCATGTCAATGTTCCCCAAACCAATGGCTTTTTGTATTGCTTTGCACTTTTTTTTTTTTAAGATAAGCATGTAAACATCTTCAGACCGTAGAGAAAAATCAAGAATAAGAAAAGGATAGATTTCCCAAACAAACCTGCACTTCTAGAAAGTCCAAAGGGACCGGCACACCAAGCGTGTTTCGCAGCATACGCCGTGCCTAACGCAAACACTACTAACCCTGTACCCTCACCCAGAGGGGCAAGAGGTAAAATCAAAGCAGAACTGTGTATCTAATCCAGACACCTGTAGTTTAATTACATTTCACAACAAGACGAGCATTGTTGCGATTCATTTGAGCTTGGAAAAGTTACCACCAGTTTCTGCAAGTCAACACACACTAACATCTTAAATCAATGCTGTGAACAATGAAGCCAAGTTTTCCTTTGCAGTAATTTTATTCTATGTGAAACATGAAGAAACAAGCACCCAAATAACTCCAATATAGTATGAAACTTTAATAAAAGTTGTTTAAAAAACAAAGAGCAAACTTTTTAAAATAAACTGAAAGGCTTGACTCCTAATCACACAGCTTTCTGACATCAGCAAGAGTACTTTCAGACTTTCAAAGGAAAAAAAAAGAGAAAAAAAAATCTGCTGTTGAAACATTACTCCCAAAGACTGTTGAAACGCATAACATGAAGCTTCAGAGACAGACAGTTTTATTAACAGGAGGCTTAATTTTAAACAGTATATACAAATCACATAACTTTTCCAAGTTGGGACCACCTAATAATCTGTCAAAACAAAATTATGCTAATGAATTACAGAAGCATCCGTGTAATGTGACCGCCTCTTTATTGAAGTACACCTTTATACAATCCTTCCACACATTCCTGTACTGGGAAATCCTCTCAGGATGCAGCGCCGCACAGGTTTTCCAATCTCTCCTACACACCACATGAATAAAACTGTTGCCACTTGCACCTCTCAATTTTGCCTGACCATACACTTCAGTGTTCCATGATATGCAACACCAAAAGGCACTGGTTTTCTTTGTCGGAAAAACAAAACAGTTTGAAGTTTACTATGTTTAAGTACAATGATTTGCAGGGAACAGCAGGATTTTTCAGGCAATGTCCAAGTCTTAAAATTTATCATAAGCCAAGCAAGGATAAACAAAAAAACCAAACAAAAAAACCCCAAACAATTATCAATCAACTTTTTACTTGTGTAATTACTTCCTTTCCAATTCCATGGAAGGTTTTACTGCACAGCAAAGAAAATGGCAACTCTTTACAGACTTTGAATACAACAGCACAAGTTTATTGCAAAAATATATAGTTAACTCAGTAATTTCAAGTTTTGGAGAAAAATAAATTTTATCTCTGAATTCACCTATAGCAGTAATTCACAACAGAGTTGCTGAAGAGAAAAGTTTCTTTCACATAGAAACTAATTGAAAACTTCATCTGGACTCCAATCTTCTACTAATAATCACCACTTTGGTTCTCTTAGCAGAGACTATGAAAGGAGTTCGAGACACATGAAAATACAACATCAATATCCAACTAGTGTCAAAGGTCCTATCCCAACTGATTCATGTAATCCTAACAAATCAAGCTACTTAAACAATAATGAGTATTTTCAAGCAGTTACTTCTACTGCAAATCTTTTATAAGTGTACTATAAAACTCATATGATAATGTTTTGAGGTTAGCTATACTTGTGGCAAAAGTCTTATTCTGCACAGTTATAATTGCAATATATAAATAACTAAAGGTTATTCCACAAAGAACAGCTTGAATTTTACAGAACGGTTCTGCTCATACTTAAGAGAAATTCGTTTGGTAGACACATCAGCAACGGGCATAATTCAACTGTTCATACAGTGAAAATCTTGAAAAAAATAAAGATACATACACAAAACAATTAATCTGTGTACACTGAGAAATTCGTTCGGTTGCAGAATAAAATCAGGACTTTAAACAAAGCTTTGACCTGTAAACAAAGCAAATTCAGCCAGCTTTTAACCAAATCTAGAAATAGCTATCTATTTTACAATGGCTTGCAAGAGCACCCACTGAAGAGCTCCACTGGTTTATCTATTTTCCCTTATCCAAAACTACGTAAAACCAATCTAGATTCTTAGATAAGCACTGTGTCCAGTGTGGTTTCCCGAGCTTCTCCGCGTATTCCTACGGGCAAGTCCGCTGCGCAGCTACCCTCACAGTGTTCCCCACGTAACGGCTAAGCCAGTGCCCTCTCCTCTCAAAACCAAGCTGGTTTACAAGTTAAACAATCCACAGGTTCTATCCTGGAAATACTATAAAAACCAATCCGGATGCATTTATCACAGCACTATGAATATCTATTCTACAACTACTTCATATTAACAACTACCCTAAAACAAGTTTTACTTTCCTGGAGCCTATAGGCCTGTCATTTAAATCAACAACAGCTGCCATAGCTTCGTCACGAGACTCGAATGCGACCATTGCTTCTCCAGTGGGCATGCCTTTTTCATTGTATTTTAAGCACACTGAACCCGGGATCACCTGATAACCGTAAAAGAAATCCAAAATTTCATCCACCGAAACAGTAAAGGGCATATTCTGCACTTTAATGACAGTTGGTCCCGGCTTCCCAGACCCTGTTGCAAAACCCGGGGGTCCGCTAATATGTATATTTCCTGGTGCAGGTCCAAACCCTGGAGGTCCACTTAAATGTCCAAGACCACCAGTAATTCCTGGAGGGCCAGCAGCAAAGGCGGGTGGTCCACTTAAATTGCCAGGACCGTTACCAAAAGTCTGAGGACCCCCTGCAAAACCTGCCGGTCCACTCAAATTTCCAGGACCGCCCGCAAAACCCGGGACCTCGATTCCTGCACCAGGCAAACCACTAGCTGCAACTGCAGGTATTCCTGGTCTAGAATCAGGAAAGCCACCTATTCCAGGTGGTGGTAGAGGGGGACCAAATGTGCCAGACCCACTGAAGTTACCAGGGAAGTTAAACGGAGGACCGTTGTTTGCATCTTTAGCATTTCCCCCCAAGAAGGCATGCTCATCCCCGCCAGCGCCCTGTGCTCCTGGCACAGCCACGTTTCCTTGTATCGGTATTTTCAGGATCTTTTTTCCTTGAGATGGGGGGCTCCTCTCAATATCTCTCATTTCCTCTACAGTGATCAAGCGCAAAACAACATCTCTTCCGTTCAGTTTTTTACGGTGCAAACGCTCTGCCTTACGAGCATCATCTTCAGCTTTAAACTGAACCAGTGCTTGTCCTAAGCCTTGCCCGTTATTATCAACGAGAATTTGTACAGAGTTTTCTTCTACTGCCAGTCCCTCTAGAAACTGAAGGATTTCCATTTTGGTTATGTTGTAGGGGATATTAGATATATGTGCACACAGTTTTGGTGAGCCTGGTTCTCCCTCAGCATTCATGAGGATTTCTCTCTGGTCATAGTTGAAGTTCTGCAATCTTTTACGAATCATATCTATCTTCTCCAACATTGCCTTTTTAGTAATGGGGTGAACTTGAATAAAGCGATTCCCTATGTACTGCTTATGATGACACAAAGCTGCTTTATAATCAGCTTCATTCCTGAACTCAACAAAACCCTCTCCGATTGCCTTCCCATTAGGTCCATAAGCTATATAAATGCTGTCTTCAACTATATCCAGCTTTTTAAAAAAATCTATCACATGTTTGTTCTCCGATTCAAAGGGAAGACCTTTCAAATAAACACAGAAACCCTGCTCATGGGGAGATCTCGACCGCGACCTTTTCTGTCCACCAGGAGACTTGGACCTAGAATGAGCCTGGGGAGGAGGCGGGTGCGACTGCCCAGAGGGACCCATGGTTTGCTTGAAAGTTATGTGGCCTCCAGCAGCCACCCACTGTCTCTCTGTTGCAGGACTAACTTCAACATACCGCTGAATCATCAGCATTCTGTTTCGCTTCAGTGCTTCAAATGTATCTTGAGGAGAAAAAAACTTAACTAGTCCATTTCCATTATTTCGACCTACATGATCCTTCAGCATATGGACTGCATCCACACGGAGCCCAAGGAAAAAGTCTTTCACATCAGATTCTGTTGCAGAAAAGGGCATTCCATGAACGCTGACATACAAATCATCTGGATTGATTGGAATTGGCTTGACACTACTTTGAGAATTCATCTGGATAGGATTTACAGGATTCATGGGACCAATAAACAATGGATTCAAGCCGCTGTTTATATTCACTGCTGCTCCAGACCCATTCATTCCAGTGGGTAAAGGTGCTACGGGTGGAGGATTCATAGGAGGCATTCCTGATATGGGAGGCATAGGTGTCATTGGAGGTACAGGGGGCACGGGGGGTATCGGAGGAACCGGAGGAACGGGAGGCAGCGTGGGTACAGGAGGTGGAACGGGTATGGGGGGAATAGAAGGCATTGGTGGCAAAGATGGCATAGCTGGGATAGGAGGGATTGGAGGAGGAGGTACTGTATTCATTGGGGATGCTGTGCTAGGTATAGTTGAGCTAAACGTTGGACTGCCAAAGGTATTCCCAAGATTTGGAGGTGCACTCCCCATACTGGCAGTAGAAAATGTGGATATATTTTTATTGCTTTCATGCACAGTAGTAGAAGCAGTTACTACACTAGGAGAAGGATTATTAAAGTTAGGTACAGTAGTAGGTAAGTTAACCCTTCCACTCATTCCAGAACTAGGTGGTGGTCCTGACCTGCTAGCATTTGCTGGTGGCATATCTAGATTGGCAGTTTCGAAACGCCTACGACTGAGTTCAATCATGTTCTGCATTTCAGTTTTACTGCTCAGCAAGAGCGTTACTTTCGACCCTTTAATGGTACCACCTGTGCGCATCATACCAAGCCTCGCATCTTCATCAGTGGCAAAAACGATGAAAGCCTCACCCAGTTCACCCCCTACAATATGCACGCCCCCATCGGGAATGGTCAATCCAGAGAAGAAGTGGCGAATGTCCATGGTCCCCGCCACAATCGGGAGACCTTGCAAGCGGATGACCACAGCCATGCTGCGCTGAAACAACACACACCTGCAGATGAGAAAAGGCAACGGCCATGTCAGACTACTGTTTATGACACCATGCAATTACCTATAGACACCATCTACTATATTTGTTTACATACACCTGACAACATCTTGCAAAGATTAAGCGTGTTTATATTCCAAGTTCCTTATTCGTGGTTCTTTACTTCATACAGATTGAAGTATTAAGCATTTACCAACACAATCAGTATACATTTTGCACTAGAAATTCCAAAGTAACTGTTAAACTACGACCCACAAGTGTCAGTAAAAAAAACAAAAGAAACAACACACACCCAAGGAAAAGTAAAAATCAGATTATATCAGTAGCTGAATATTCAATGGAATGTAAGCAAAATGAGCATTTTAGCCGAGCAAACAAAATTCATTTACCACACGCAAATATGGTATCCACTGTACCTGGCAAAGTGACTGCAAAAAATTCTGCACACCTATGGGAAATAAACAGTTCTCTTTCATTAGGGGAGGGACTTTATCTCCTGCCAGGTGAAGACAACAGTGGGTTGGTTACAAACAAAACCCCATTGTGGACAGCTAGCAACAGTGAGACTCATGTGATATCCTGACAGGAATCATCTAGATTGTACTGACCTTAAGTTTTCCTCCCAGCAAAGGCAGCATGTCCAGGCGACCATGAAGCCAGCTAACAGTTAAAAAGCTAGCCCCAGACATTTTGTGGCAATACAGAAGTCCTCACCTAAACTAGAGTAACATCTCTGCATATCCTGGCTAGACATTTGGCCTTTACAACTTTCAAAACCAAGGTATAAGTTTTTTAAATACTAGCAGATGTTCTGGCTAATATTACACCTTCTGTCTCAGGCACAAGTAAATGTCTTTACAGCTGAGGTTAGGGGAAACTTAAGACCAATTCTGAATAGGCAGATTTTGACAGTTACCTTGTACACATTCTACAGAACAGCCTTAAGTCCTATAAGAAGTTCAAAATAAACAGGAAACTAGGTAATTCTCACCCATTCTTGATAAACCTTCAGTAAAGACCGAAAGCATCACATTAATATTAGCACAATACATCAGTTCAGAAACCAGCCTCTCATCCTAAATGACCAGGAAGAGCACCTGAAACACTTTATCTCTGAAACTTCTGGACTTCTTAAGTCCAAGCCAGTTCAGTATCTGTACAGAAGCCCTCTAAGACTCCCATTAGGCACAAAGAATGGTGTTAACTAAACATTTGGAATCAAGAATGAACCAGACGGTACAATCCAAAGACTTCTGGCCGTATGCAAAAGCTCCACCAGCTGCAGTCAGCAACTACCTCCCATCCAGCCCAACGCTGTATCCCAACATCCAGCCAAAACTAAGTCAGCTGCATTTGCCTCTCCAGGTCCTCCAGTTGCTTTAGAGTAGGCATGCCTTGAAAACATCCTTAACCACAAGGTAAAGCCACTATCCAACAATTTAATCACATCACATAAGGCTGAATTCAGTACTTCATGAAAACAAGAGTAACAATTCTTCCAGAGGGGAAAACCATAGGCAATTCTTTTGTTCTCACGATGGAATTTCAGATTACTCAAACGGGTTCTCAAGGATTTGGTTTTGTTGCCCAATAAACAAGCACTAACCCGTCCCATACACTAACGAACTCAAGGGCCATGCTGGGGTATCACAGGGCACTGGCCCACATCCAGCTGACACCAGAGAAGCCTGGAGGACCTTTCTCCCTCAAGGGAGGAGCAGACAAACCCACTGGGACCAAGCCAGCTCAGCTTCTCTAGATGCTGTGAATGAATGTTCACCTCCTTTACTACATCACCTCGAAAGAGAGACTGAGGCTTCCAAGATTAACATGAGAAAGTCTACAAAGAAGAATCCAGCTGTACATACCCCTAAGAAAACCCCTACTCCAGAGCAAGGGATGGTGGCAACAGAGTAAAACCTACTAAACCTCAGGGATTTTTTTAATTTTTTTTTTTTTTAAAGCAACTTTCCCATCTCCATGGCGAGACCAAAAGCAACATCTTGCATTTATCTCTTACGGACAAATTTAACTTGAGCAGAGTTCCTTGCCCAGTCATTTTCCAACAGCAGCGTAACAGGCCGATTTGAAACAAACCAGATCAAAGTAAGAACTATGTTATATGCACGTCTAAGCAAGCATGTAAAGCTTTCTGCACTGTTTTAAAACAGCAGGGTTTTTTTCTTCTCCAGTAATTCTGCAGCTTTAATTTAAATTTGCCTAACATTGATAGCAACCTCTGAAATGGAAGTTAAAATGAAAACCCTGCCTACTTGAAGGAAGCCATACTAAATGGGATTGTGAAGCCTAAGTTTGCTGCATTGTGCTACATGATTGCTTCTGAATTAGATGATCCTGAGGCAAGCCAGCAGCATAAAAGCATCCCTGGTTTTGCACCTATGCTTTGAAAACTAAAATAATGCTAACAATAAATCTTGCTAGAGGTTTACATTTTCTCTATTACCTATTATACAAAGAAAAGAGTTTCAGAAATTGTTATGCATCAGGAGTTAGACACTTGAAGTTTCTTATGTAAATGGGAGATTACCTTTAGGTATTTCCTATATATTTCCTATAATGCAAAAGAAATGATAATCTGATGTGGCCAGGAGCTGAACAAAGGCAGCTTGGGAAGGCTTTTCTGTTCAGATCTGCTGGTTTAGAACACCATATATTCTTTATCAGAACTGACACCTGCTCTGTAACTGCATTCACTAATGATTCCATGAATACAGCCCAGAAGACAAAGTAACAGGTAAGGTCATAAAAGAATTCTTAAGAGTTCAAGCATTTGAACACTGACATAACTTCTGGGATAATACAAGTGTTTCAGTCTTGCACTAAATTCAAAACTTCTTCATAAATGCCGAGAGATATCTTGAAGTTTTGTTACTAAGAATTCTGCTTGGATCCACTAAATCACTATAAACAAAAATAAACCCAAACAGCTGCTTAGGCATACAAGCTGCTAGGAAAACTAGCTGCAATGACTCCAGCAGAGTTAATTCCACACGTGATAGTAAACAAATACTTGCTATTAAGCAAGAGCTAACAGTAGCATGGCATGAATAAAAGCAATTTTAAGTATTTCACCAAATATTTTTGTCAAAAAAAAAAATTCTGTCAACTCAAAACAAAAATATTTTTTTTTCCCCCCAGTATTTCAGCACTTTAACACAGCACTAGTTTAATTTCTGTGATTTAAATAAAAAATCACAAAGACCAAAAGGGACATATTTCACATTTCTAAGCACTTAGGAGTCAGACTTTTTCCAAAACACACTTAGGAGACAATAACCCACTCACTCAATGTTTCCAACTAATGAAAAAGCAAAGCCTGCTCAAGTATTTTGCTGTTCACTTGTTGAGATGCACGTACGGGCAGAAGAAGCATTCACTTCAGACACAGAACAGGCTACATGCCTGGGGAGTGTCCTCTGAAGGCTTTTTGTTGGGCTGTTAAGGGTGTTCTCAGGTTTTTCCTCTCCTGTACAAAAAGGGACTTCAAGGCATAAGTGGGTTTTGTTGTAATTTTGGGAGTTTGGTTTATTTTTTGAGATATCAGAAGCATAAAATCCTAGAGCTGTACTATGGACAAGCCATCCCCATTAGCAAACCAAGATCAAAAAGGGAGAGTAAAGGGCTGCTGACAGTGAATCCCATTCAACTCATCTGATGAGCTTTAACAGCATGCTTACGTGTCCCAACATTACTTCAGCCATCTACGTGCTAGTCAGCAAAATAAGCAAAATTTGGGTCATGCGCATAAATTGATAAGAACACCAGAGTAGCCTTTTCAGATGTACACATTTTTCAAATGAAGAGAGGTTTAAAAGACTCAAGGCAGTCCCTGGGGAGTATTAAAGTACAATAATCAAGACGTACATACACACAGACCAGTTTGGCAATTCTTGCACAAAGACTAAGAGCTGGCATAACACTGGTATTGTAGGAGGAATCTGAAGTACCCAGGCTGAGGCTGTCTAGCAAAAGCTAAAGCTGCAGATTACAGTTCTGGTGTTTGGGGTTTTTTTTTTTTTTAAAAAGGCTAGAAATCAACCTGTTAAATTAAGAGAGTCACATCTGAGCTAATTTGAATCTGATCCCTTTATATGCTGCAAAACCCAATTAGAACCAAGTGCTGTACGCTTCTAAACTCCACTAGTTAGAAACATGCAGGCTTGTGTCCCGCAGCAAAGTAGTTCTATTTTTCCAACAGTGCAAAGTAACTGGGAGCATGTTCCAGACTACCACATGCTGAAGAAACAACAAAACATTAGTTTGGCAGGAAATTCTGTTTACAAGAACAACATTGCCAGAACCACCATCACCAATGGGAGTCAAAGCAAAGAGACTAGCTGTAGATAATTTGACTCAGTGTTTTGATACTCATTCATAGATCCCAAAAGCTTCAAATATTTCTTAAGATATACTCAATATGCATATAAAGAAGTCTTCAATTCAAAGGCTCTTACCTGCAAAGAGAGATGTTTTTTTCTTAACAAGTAGCAGAAGCCAAGCCAATCCTGTGGGCAACCAATTAAAACCAACTTTTAGACTGCAATAAAGAATAAATGGAGGCAAAAATCAATGCAGGCAACACAACAGCAGTAACAGTCCACAAAGAACTGTGTATATAGATAGTTCAAACCTGCGACCACCACAAGGCACTGCAACATACACCGACCACAAGAGTAAGATGCGTTTGCTAATACCTTCTCCCTGTGTTACTCGTCAGTAATTGCACTGCAGCTTTGGTATGGTTCCAAGACGTGAATTTGCCTTCCACAGAGAATATAAAAAGAACCAGAAAACATCCGAAGAGTCTTTGAAATTCTCCCATCACCAGCAGGTGAACAAATCACTCTTTCAGAGGCAAAGAGGAAGAATTAAATACTTGGAAAACCCTGAATTTTACCAAACCCTTGCTCCATCCATTATGACATTCCTTACTTCAACTGTGCATCTTCTTCCTTGAACAAAGCAGCACAAGCCGCATCTCAGAAAGTCTCCCTAGAGCTGCATGCAAAGAATTCTTCAGGAGTCACACAAGACAGTGAAACTAAGTGACATTTCACAGTCACCTCTAGGCAGTCACCTCTGCTGAGCACACAATAAGAGCTCCTCACTCACCAAGACACTGTATTTACAGTTGCAAGCTGACATTTCATTGTCCAAAACCTGATCGCACGCCCATTTTTTTTTCATGTCTGTATAAAAATTGTCTTCCTGGAATTACAACTCAACAAAAGAGCCAAACATTTCAAGTGGCAACAAATGTATGTTGTATTTAAAGAAGGGATGGAAACCTCTTGCTCCTTCATTGCTTAACAGATCATCTCATACTAAAACTGTGATTCTTTGGAAAACTATCCAGGAATGAATCACATTAGGAACAAGTAACTGCCTTTTCCTCACACAACCCAAACAAGCTGTTTTCAGTTATAAGCACCGTTACCAAGATGAACTTAAGGAGACAGAAGTACTACCAAGCCATCCACAAAGTCCCTAACAGAGGGATTTAAAACACAGATATTCACAGATCTTCCAGGACATTAACAGCAGACTTACAAGTAAGAAATACACAACTATGCTCTTCAGACTTGTATTCAAATGGCAAATTTATTTAGGAAAACAAGACCATTTCTTTTATTAGACCTTTAAGAGAAACAAACAATCCTACATTAGAAGGATTCAACTATGTAATTTCACATCTAACGGTACTAAAGAGTAGTTTACAATGCAGGAAAGAATGTAATCACCTGAAAAACAGTTTAATTAAAAAAACCACACCAGCTTCAAGAAGCAGATAAATCTTTCATGCACAAATAGCTTTCCATGTGGAAGAAAACCCAAAGTCATTTGATACATTTCCAGCACAGCAACCACAGCGTTGCATGTATTCCTCTTCCCAACCGTGAGGGCAAACCGACCATTCGCAGTGGACTAAACCACCGCACTATAACGTGAAACAACGTGAGACCAAGCAGCGTTCTTCAGAACAAGGTGCAAAACTCCACTTCATTTAATCATTCCATCAAACACCATCTACTTTTATTTGCCAGTACCAGTTCTCTCAGCTTTATAAAGAAACCCATCCATCACTCGCAGGTAAAGACACCCTCTCCAATCACCCCAATGCCCAGGAGTGTATTAACTAGGCAAACACTGGCAGGGCAGGGGTTCTCCCACAGACACCGACACCACACCTCTGGAACTTCCCAGGGGAGACCCTCCACAACACCCTATCAGCTCCACAGAAAGGGCCACCATCCACTGGAAACAAAACCATCAAACAACCTTAAGGAGTCCACCAAGGAAACAACCTGCCAATTTTTTTACCTAGCCCCAGCAGACCAATGGGGGTAAGAAAATCACTACGAAGAATGGATAAGGTTTTAAGACTGAGTAAAACCAGAGCCAAGAGCATTTTCAGAAGAAGGCTCACACAGACTCCTCCATGCACTTCCAGGACCCACTTCAACACTCACGTGGATTGAGTTTTTCAGGGGGCATTGCTATTTGCTTGCCTTTTCCTTATTTTTTTTCCGTTTTCCCCCAGAGATAATTTTTATTAGCGGAGAAAAGCATGACGTTACCGCACGGAAACTTCGCTGGTGTTTACAGGGTAACCCTGATGAGCGGTGGCAGCGCCGCAGGGACCAGGGACCGTCTTCCCCGCAAAGTACAGGGCGCTTGCCTGGACTCGTCCCCCGGGGCCGGGCGGGGAGCAGCCACCGGTGTCCGGCCGAGACCCACCGGGACCGGCCCCGGCCCCGCTGCCTCTCGCGCCCCAAGGCCGAGGCGCCGACCACGGCCCCGCGCCCGCAGCTCCCGCGGCACCGCGAGGCGCCGCGCCCGGGATGCGCGACCCCGGCACCGACACGGAGCCGCCCGCCCGGGCCCGCACTCCAGCCCCGCCGCCGCAAGGTCACTCAGCCGGGCCCTCGGCGCCTGCGCTCGGCCCGCACATACTCACCTGCCCGCGCCGGCCGCACAGCTCCGCGGGCCGCCGGGCGCGGGCGGAAGCGCGGCGAGAGGGAGCGAGGGAGGCAGGGAGCGGGCGACAGGCGGC